>CM035786.1:55404057-55510844 GCA_020466265.1 Siphamia tubifer
TCTTGAGGTTATCAGCAGCTTAGACTTGAAAGGATTATATAAAATATCATTTTCTATACCTGAAAATTTCACAAACATTTAAAAGTCTTTGCAGCCCTTTTTGATGAAGGGTCAAAAACAACAACACTTTGAGAACCGTGAAGGTGGAACCGAACTATATAAGTGCAGAACATAGACCATTTTAAGTCATTATTATCCAACTGGTAAAAATGACATTTATCTAATCATTGTTGCTTGGCTGTGTAATCTGTACTGTTTTTGGATTTGTACAAGTCTTTCTTAAATTGGAGAAATTCATTGTTAAAGTCCTTAGGCTTCATTAAAATCTCATCTTTTATATGATGCATGGGTCGTTTATACATCACTGGTGTTGTTCCTGTTTTCTGAGTCTATGTGGTTTATTGTTAAACTCAAAATATTTCTGTTGAGTATATAAGAATGTCTTATCTTTGCTGAGAGTCTATTGTTATATTCATATTTTAAGGCTGATATTTTTTATGCAGGTCACTGGAAGGAGTCTGGGTATTCTCTCTGTCTAGAAGGAACATTCGATTGACTAATTCAAGTAGCCTCGCCTTGTGTAATTTCTGTTGAAATGCTTTGAATGAAATAATAGAGCCTCTTTAAATGCCTCCCAGAGAACAGACAGGGTAGTTTCTGAATGATCAATAATGTCAAAATAGAGGAATATTTGAGCTCTCAGATCATCACAGAAGTCTTTATCAGTTAACAACAGAGGATTTAGTCTCCATTTCATCTGTGCTTTTACTGTGTTTTAAATATTCACAGTAGGGTTTTGACTTCAAATTTGGACATTTTAATATAATTTGAATGTTATAAAAAAAAGTAAACTAATATTAGGCAGCTCTTAAAGTTGTCATTCCATGGTTCATTAATATGACTGTGTTCTCCATTGTTATTGAATACATTGTGTGTTGGTTCTATTTAAATGGTAAATGTTCTGCATATATGCAGGCCTACCTTCACATCTTACTCTCACTCACCTGCAGGGGAACCACCATCAAATGTCCATTTGTGAATGCACAAACCAATCAGAAAAGGGTGTAAGTAGAAGTATTAGATTGGTTTAGACACATGGTGACATGATAGTTCTCCACTAGGCTAGGAGAACTCTGAGGCTGCAGAGATTTCTCATTATGCATTTTTTTTTTGTTTTGAAGGGAGCAACCAGGGGGTGCTGAGCACATTTTAGGGGTGCTGAAGCAAAAATAGCCTAAACTCGCCTCTGCATGAAAGTTACGTTAAAAAACAGAAAATGAGCTTTAACTTCACAGATTGTCTATAATATTAACAGTAAAACACTGTTTATTAAAAATATCTTAATACTGTTGAAATTCTGTCATAAATGTACATAAATTATTGACGGTGTAGTTTGCCCACCTCTGCTGGTGATAAACGGAGGCTTTTATTGTGAAAATACGCAGGGGAAGTATTTTCTACTGTTTCATCCAGAAGGAGGATGGTGATGGAGGGAGGAGGAAGAGGAGGAGGAAGAGGAGGGCTGATCAGCAGCAGGTCTGATGATGATGATGATGATGATGATGATGATGATGATGATGCTGATGCTGTGAGTCAGACTCAGCGGAGGCTCCAGGATGCTCACAGCCGCTCCGGTGTAGTCAAAGCCCGCACGTTCAGAGGACCGAGGCTCCGCGGAGACACGGTGAGTCCGCGCACATCACACACCGGAGTCGCCGCGGCCCCGGCGGCTGGGGGAACTTCCGGTCGCCGGAGATTCCACCGGTCGGTCGGACTGTCGGTGTCACCACGGATCCAAACTCAAGCTGCGTGTGCGCGTGACGGTACACGTTCAACACTGTTTTCATGGTGCGCGTGCCCGGGTGGTTCTTTCTACTAATGATGATGATTATGGTGATGGTGATAATGATGAAGATGAAGGAGGTAATGAGACACAGCATTAGATCAGCTGAGGGTCGGGCAGAACAGGGACCGGAAGCTCGTGTCAGGACAGAAACCAGTGCTTCTCAAATCCAGTCCTCCTGTCCCAATGTTCTGAAGGTTTTAGATATTTACCTCTTTGATCAACTATAGCTCTGCAGAAGTCTGACCATGATGCTATGACAATATATATACATATACATACATATATATATATATTATATACACTATAATCTATTGCCCTTTACGAACATACAAGTGACATAAACTAGTATTCAGAGAATGTCTACTCGTGTCTCTATTTTGTGCCAATCTCAAGTTTCTATGACAACCTGTTCTTGAATTAGAGCCAATAATGTGATGTTGATCTTTCTGCTAAATGTGACCTTGAGATTTTGCAATATTTCTTTATATGTATATATGTGTCAGTGTGCGTAATATTATGATAATATATCTAGTATTGATTAAGTTACAGTGTAATATATCTATGCTTGACACACACAGAGTTACACAAGTTAATTTTGCGACATGTCGACATTGACCTCCAGAGATCTCAAAAACTATTGGTCGTAGGTGAAAACACCAATCATGAGAATTGTTGGATTTGGTACCAATCTGAAAGTTCTGTGACCCTCCGTTCTGGAGTTATAACCCATAATGTGATTTTGACCTTTTAGTTAATTGTGACCTTGACCTTTGACCTTTACTCAAATGGATTGCATTGCATCTGATGTACACTATATATA
This sequence comes from Siphamia tubifer, assembly GCA_020466265.1. Classification (NCBI taxonomy): domain Eukaryota; kingdom Metazoa; phylum Chordata; class Actinopteri; order Kurtiformes; family Apogonidae; genus Siphamia; species Siphamia tubifer. The sequence goes on from CM035786.1 coordinate 55,406,724, forward strand.
TATATATATATATATATATATATATATATATATATATATATATATATATATATATATATATATATATATATATATATATATATATATATATATATATATAAAAATGTTCCTCTCGCCCCACGTGGGCGGTGTCTCCTTCAGACTCAGGTCCTCTACCAGAGGTCTGGGAGCCTGAGGGTTCTGTGCAGGATCTTAGCTGTTCCTAACAATGCGCTCTTTTGTACAAAGATCTCTGATGTTGTTCCTGGTATCTGCTGGAGACATTCTCCCAGCTTGGGGGTCACTGCCCCTAGTGCCCCCATCACTACTGGTACCACTGTTGCCTTCACACTCCACATTTTCTCTAACTCCTCTTTCAGCCCTTGGTATTTCTCTTCTCTTCTCATGTTCTTTCTTTCTCATGTTGCTATCACTGGGGACTGCTACATCTATCACCACCACTGTCTTCTCATGTTTATCCACCACCACTATGTCAGGCTGATTGGCCATCACCATCTTGTCAGTCTGGATCTGGAAGTCCCACAGGATCTTGGCCTGTTTGTTCTCTGTCACCTTTTGGGGGGTTCTCCCATCTTGACCCTTGACCTCCAGTCCATATTCTTTACAGATGTTCCTGTACAGTATGTCCTCTACCTGGTTATGCCTCTCCATGTATGCCTTGCCTGCCAGCATCTTACACCTGCTGTGATGTGCTGGACTGTTTCAGGGGCTTCTCTACACAGCCTATATATATATATATATATATATATATATATATATATATATATATATATATATATATATATATATATATATATATATATATATAGTTTTGTCATTATTAATACATCTTATTAATGTAACAGTTGTTTCCAGTTGTTGTGTTGAAACTCTTGAATAAACATTTTAATTTCATATATATTCATATATTTACACTTTAACTTTCATGCCGCACAGTGAACTGCCAGGTGTTGGTTTTAGAACACCATGGTCATGTCTTTACTCACTTTGTTCCCCCTACCATCACTACCTCCTGTTTTGCTTTTATTTTCAGCTTGTAGTACTTGATTTTATTTTTATTTTTACTACTTGTCGACTTGCATGCCATTATGTTTCAACTCTTTGAGCTGATGGTGCTGTAAATTTCTCCTTGGAGATCAATAAAGTATCTATCTATCTATCTATCTATCTATCTATCTATCTATCTATCTATCTATCTATCTATCTATCTATCTATCTATCTATCTATCTATCTATCTATCTATCTATCTATCTATCTATCTATCTATCTATCTATCTATCTATCTATCTATCTATCTATCTATCTATCTATCTATCTATCTATCTATCTATATTTCCCTCCTCCAAGGACGTTGTTTTTGCTAGAGTTTGTCTGTTATTTAGCAAAGTCACTCAAAAAGTTATGAACAGATCTTGATGAAAATCCCATGACGTGTTGGGAGTGTCACAAGGAACAAATGATTATCTTATCTAAAATCCTTGCATGTGATTACATTAAAAATCTGTCCATCAGCTTGACTCACGCCGCTTCATCCACTCACGTTGAAGTCAAGCTGCTTAACCAGTGAAAATAGTTTTCATCAGGTAAATACACATCAACAGAAGAGGTTTAAACTGAACATTTATATGTGACGTTTATTTATAACCTCGTCTACTACAATGCCCACCAAGTTCTTCTGGTAAACGTTGTAGGAAAGCATGGTTCTCCATTTATCCTTCAGTCATGACTCAGGGCTAACAAACACTATCTGCCAACATCTGTTGCAGATGTGGTTGTCATTTTGTCCTCCCAGTTCCATTACTGTCAGCCCTAGTTTACCAGCCTCTTTACTTGGTCCTCTACCAACACAACTAGGGGGGTACCACGATAACCATGGGCTTCTGCACTGGTACTGTTTCTTTATCCACCAGTGGAACCATCTGATAGATCAAACTCTTGCCAAACCTGGTTGAAGAAGAGCGAAAACATCATTTCCATGAAGAAACACTTCCAAAGCTGTCCTCTGTTCATCTTGTAAGGAATGAACATGTGGTAGAGTCGACAAAACACCGGAAATAGCCGAGTCTATATGGACACTCGAATACCGAACACACACGGCCATTGTTGTGTATCTGAAAAGGCTACACTGCCTTCGCTTCTGCTTAATGTCACACCAAACACAACGCTTCTGGGTAGTCCCACCCTGCGATACTGATTCGCTCCTTCATTTGGAAACAGATTTGATCCCTGTGCTACTCAGATGGTTGTGTGAGAGTAACGCAGCAGCCAGATGACATAAGGCAGGTTACAAACACGTGGCCCAGGGACCAAAAATGGTCCACCAAAGGGTCTAATCGGGCCCCTGGGGTGAAAGAGTGAAATGTAAATATTACACTGAAAATATTAATAGTTAAGAAAAGTTTAGGTCAATTCAATCTAAACTGGGCCAGACAAATATAATACTATCATATAGTTTTATATATATATATAAAACCAGAAAAAAGTAGCTACATTGGATGTTATGACCCTCACAAGTGGGTATCACTTGTAGACCCACCGGGCACATTTCCTCCATGGCGTATGCCTGACCAGCTCTGGGTCACCCAGAAAAGGTTTTGTGGCTACGGCAGCAAGCTTTACAGAGCACTCCACCACTTCCCAGGGACATAGACTCACTGCGCCCTCTCTCCCTCTGACATGACTGCGTCACCATATACATACATATATATATATATATATATATACATACATATATATATATATATATATACATATATATATATATATATATATATATATATATATATATATATACATACACACACACACGAGTGTGTGTGTGTGTGATTGAAAACAGATTTACTGGTGTGTCAGTGACGCTGGTTGTGGTGTTTTCCCCGCCTCAGCAACAGGAAGTGACATCAGGAGATGGTGGGCGGGCAGGTAACCATGGTGACGGCCCACTGTCAGTTGATGACATGTTTGCGGTCCTCCTCGGGTCTTTAAATCCCTGCTGTCTGTCTCTGTCATGGTCTCCATGGCGACTAGACCACTGAGCATGGCACGTTGTCACGGTTACATCAGAGAAGCAGTGTTTATTTCTCAGCAAGTGTGTGTGTGCGTGCATATACATATATATATTTATATATATATATGTATATATTTATATTTATAGTATATGTGTGTGTGCGTGTATGAGAGCTGCTCCTTCTCAACACAGACAGATAGACACACACATACATATATGTGTGTGTGTGTATATATATATATATATATATATATATATATACGCACACACACATATATGTATGTGTGTATATATATATACACACATATATGTATGTGTGTATATATATGTATATACATATATGTATGTGTGTATATATATATATACACACATATATGTATGTGTGTATATATATGTATATACACACACACATATGAGAAAATGGTGTGAAAATTTGAGGATGACATAGTTTAATAGTCGCCTACATAAACATATAGTTCTCAGGTGTTAAACCAGTATCCTGCATGTTTTCTATATTTCCCTCTACCCCATGATTCAGTTAAAACTTTAACTCCTGAGGCTTTAGCAGTTAAAAAAACATAAGCAACAAAATGAACAAAAATGCCCAAAGATGAAATAAGATGAATAGTAAACTAACAAAATAATTTGTAACATGAACAAAGTAAGACAAAATTAACAAAATTAAAGAAACAAATAAAATTTAGAAACGTTTTTTAGAAAAATAAATAAAAATGAACAAAAAAACAATATTTACAAAATGATGAATAAAAAATATATATTTTTGCCTTTTACTAAATTACTTTCCTTTTGACACACGTCTCAGTAAAAACAATATTTAAAAAAAGGGAAACAGTCTCTGAATATTTAAACTAAACTACCCATTTGAGTTTTTCTTTTATTTTTAGTACATTCTTTTGCAAACTTTGACATATTATTTATGATTTTCTAAATATTTATTAGTTTTTGTTCATTTTGTAGATTTTTTTTGGGGTTTATTTGACTTCATTTAGGTTTTTATTTTATTCAGTTTTTCTTTAATTGTGTTCCATTTGTGTTCAGGGTTGAACTGAATCATGTGAAAAAGGGAAATATCCAAAACATGCAGGACACCAGCCCTCGAGGACTGGAGTTTGACACCACTGTTGTTTCATTCTAACTGACCATTGTTACAGCCTCCTAAATGAATACCATTATGGCTCCAGAGGACGGCAGCATATAAAGAAGGACAGAAACTTAAGGCATTTTTACCCCCAGCTTTATTGTCCCTCCCCACGTCAAATGAAACAAACTAATAACCGAAAGGAGCTGGAGATCCCAGCTGAAAAGAACAAAAAGGGGAAGGGGTCGGCCCCTTCACCTGTCGTGCCTTCACCTCCTCCTAACTAATGGAACAAAAATCTAGTTCAAACAAAAGGCCAAAACTAGACTAGTGGTAATCTCCAGCTCAAACTAAAATAACAAACTAAAATAACAAACAACCGACAATGACACATGGTGGTTCCGAGAAAAAAAAAAAAGACAGAAAAGGAAACAGAAAAGTTACTGGGAGTAAGAAAACCTGCAGAGGTCACCAGCTGAAACGGCAGGATGTTGCTGCCCGACCCTCTCCTCTCTCTGCCCAAAAAAACCTCTCCTCTCACCGCACCTCTTTATCGAATAAGAAAAATAATAAAAAAAAAAAGATCAGCCCTGGCCACACGTAACACCATCACAAACATACATTTATCATCATCTTTCAGAAGTGCACTTTGTATTTACTCTCACACATTTACAGACATTTCAGTATTCTTATTAAATCAGTTAAATTTAAGGTCAAAATAGCTCAAAACCCTGAAGAAAATATGTTATATATATATATATATATATATATATATATATATATATATATTTAATCACGCTGCAAAAAATGACTTAATGCTGTAATCTTTAAGCCAAAGTTTATATTTTAGATTATGAAGCAGAAGCTGTCCATTTGTTTACAGGGTTTGGAAGTTTTCCAGCTGGTAACCAGCCATGCAGGCAGTGGTGGATACTAACTACAAGTACATGTACACGAGTATCTGTACTTTACTTTAGTATTAAACATTTTGACAACATCTAACTTTCACTTCACTACATTTTAGGACAAATAGTCGACTTTTTATTCCACTGCGTTTGACATATCCATGAAGTTCACTCAACTCCTAAATAAGGTTTTAGTTTCATATAACTATCCATATTTCTTATCCAGTTATCCACACACACACACACACACACACACACACACACACACACACACACACACACACACACACACACACATTTCCATGTCTCATGAGGACAGTTTGTAATCAAGTAGTCATTGGTTAGTGAGTGTAAACATATTTATTAAAAAATAAAATAATAATAAAATTAGAAAACTAAATTACATAAAAAAACTAAATGACTGAAAATAATTTTAAAAAATTTAATAATCAATAAAAATAACTAATATATTTAAAAAATAAATAAGTAAATAAAAAATGAAGTTAAAAATACATTATATATATATATATATATATATATATATATATATATATATATATATATATATATATATATATATATATATATATATATATATATATATATATATATATATATATATATATATATATGTATATTAAATGTATACATCTTTTGCTTTGCACCTGTTTCCCTTAAGTTTTATGGGGACTTCTGGAAAAACAAATGAATGTATTTATAGGGCCACATCATTTCTATTTTACTAGTGGGGACCTTTATTTATATTGAACTCTGGTGGGGACCTGAATCGTGGTTCCCATAGTGCCAGAAGTCCCCAGCGTGGGACATTTGAAAACTTACAGAAAAGGAGTTATTCCTGAACAAATATAACCAAACAATCAAATAAACATTTAAACTGTGTGGGCTTTCTAACAATTAACTATTATTAACTAGTTTAACACAATAATTTTGACAGACGCTCATATGAGTCATTTAAGTCACAGATTCTGCTCTGACAACTAAGATGAACTTTGACCTGTTAAGAGGAAGAAGTTTATGTTCTATGGACCTTTTTTCTGTGAAGAACCCACAGAGGGTTATTTATTTCATAAATAGTTATTATTGTTATTATTTATTTTTGGACTTTTGTTTTGTGAAGAATCCAGAAAACAATCATTTTTGACATTTAGGCACTCTGACCCCATCCCCTCATCTGAGCAGTTATATGTGGCCCTCACAGGAAATAGTTTGCGGACCCCTGGTGTAAAGTATCAATGTCCTCATAAAGATAGGAATACAAGCACACACACACACACACACACACACATGTTACACCGCTCAACAGAATTACAAAAATCCACTATTCGTCGCGCTCTCAATATTTCATTGTATGTGAAGATGAAACTCCTTGAATCCTTGTAATTACATGTGTATTTATTCTCAAGCTAAAGTTCAGAAAGTAGTCCTGATCATTTTCAGAGCTTTAGTTCATTTCCTGTGTTCATTGGGATCTGAATATTATATTAAAACAAGTTAGTCATAGACAGCAGCATGTCATCATGTGATGTCAAAACACGACGTGATGGAGCCATAGGTGTTGACCCATCTGGTGTCTGAAGGTTAGAGGTCAAAGGTTAGGGTTATAGGTGTTGACCCATCTGGTGTCTGAAGGTTAGAGGTCAATGGTTAGGGTTATAGGTGTTGACCCATCTGGTGTCTGAAGATTAGAGGTCAAAGGTTAGGGTTATAGGTGTTGACCCATCTGGTGTCTGAAGGTTAGAGGTCAAAGGTTAGGGTTATAGGTGTTGACCCATCTGGTGTCTGAAGGTTAGAGGTCAAAGGTTAGGGTTATAGGTGTTGACCCATCTGGTGTCTGAAGGTTAGAGGTCAAAGGTTAGGGTTATAGGTGTTGACCCATCTGGTGTCTGAAGGTTAGAGGTCAAAGGTTAGGGTTATAGGTGTTGACCCATCTGGTGTCTGAAGGTTAGAGGTCAAAGGTTAGGGTTATAGGTGTTGACCCATCTGGTGTCTGAAGGTTAGAGGTCAAAGGTTAGGGTTATAGGTGTTGACCCATCTGGTGTCTGAAGGTTAGAGGTCAAAGGTTAGGGTTATAGGTGTTGACCCATCTGGTGTCTGAAGGTTAGAGGTCAAAGGTTAGGGTTATAGGTGTTGACCCATCTGGTGTCTGAAGGTTAGAGGTCAAAGGTTAGGGTTATAGGTGTTGACCCATCTGGTGCCTGAAGGTTAGAGGTCAAAGGTGTTGACCCATCTGGTGTCTGAAGGTCAGACCATGTGAATGAAAAAAAAACCAAAAACACCAGATTCTATCTTGTCCGAATCCTGAGATATTACCACTGATGTGTTTTAGATGTTGACCTTGACCTTTGACCTTCATTGCTCAAAATCTAATGGGTTCTTCCTTAACCCATTATCTATCATTCCTGAAAGTTTCATCAAAATCCGTTCAGAACTTTTTGTGTAATCCTGTTGACAGACAAACGGACCCGAATTTAATACCTCCTTAGGTCAAAATATACATGTACTTTGAATACTTAAGTATAGTTGAAAGCAAGTACTTTCATACTTTGACTTCAGTAAGAATTTTCTATGGTGACTTCCAGTTGTAGTGGAGTAATATTTGACTGTAGGAGTATCTATACTTTGATGCAAGTACAGGAAGCGTGTACTTGGTCCACCTCTGCATGCAGGTTCATTTGCATATATGGACTGGGTGCGGGGGGTGGGGGTTCACCCCCCCCTCTGGTTTTGGCCATCACCATGCTGGGGGAAGTACAGACACTGAGTTCTTTCTTCTTTCTCTCCCTCACACCTGTTTCTGTCATTTTTATAACATATCTTTCATACCAAGTCTGTTCAGTCACCTGGTGTCCCCTTTCCCCCCTCCCCCCCCTGGGGGGAGTGGTGGCTCTCCTGACAGTGTCTGCACGGGAGCCATGGACGACAGGATCTGCAGTATCTTGCCTGTGCCGACCTGTGACCCCCTGTCTGGACCAGCCCCCCCCTCCTTTATTTTTAAATGGACGTTCATCTATAGTCTGTCCGTCCATGGGAGTGGATCTGTCCTTCAATGTGGTTCTCCTCAACATTTCTTCTTTTTCCCACTGGGTTTGGAAGTTTTTTCTTGCCGAGAAGGAGGGTCTAAGGACAGGGGGAGGGTCTAAGGACAGGGGGAGGGTCTAAGGACAGGGGGAGGGTCTAAGGACAGGGGATGCCTGGGACTTTTCATGTATTTCTATAGTTGATTGTGTTTTTGTAAAGCCCTCTGAGATGACTTTGTTGTGATTTAAGGCTTTATAAATAAAATTGAATTGAATTGAATAATTGTCCGTTAGGGTCCACTGATGTTACTGCCTGTGTGCACCCGGGTCCCACGGGACAAGGATCCCACCTCGGTCGGCGCACGCCTTCCATCGCTTTCATTGCACCGTGGTGTTTCTGGGAGACCCTCTGACTTGGATGTCCATTATACTCCTGCGTTTCCAGATGGGTCAGGTGGGTTGGCAACATCACAGCTGACCCCTGGTGCCTGTTGTATGTGGGCCGGTCCCCGCCCTGGCGAGAGAGAGTTTTTGAGGATGTGTGAGAGGGTTTGTCAGTGAGTGACAATGAGTTTAGTGTCTGGTATTTGTGGCGTCTCATATGTCATGTAGATTGATGATGGAGCAGCCCATTAGTCACTGCTGTAAAGTGCTGTGAAGTGCTGTAAATGTTGGGTGCAGATCAGGAGCACTGACGTCAGGATGGAGGCAACGCTGTTCTCTCCTACTCTTTTTTTTTTCCTTTTCTTACCATGTGTCAGCTGTAGAATATTCACATCACTGGTGAATCATCGTCACCTATGAATCACATCCATTCTTTAGCGTTTGATGATGTGAGATGTTAAAATAGAAACAGGCTGAACTGGCGTTTCTTCTTCTCCTCCTCTTCCTCAGACGAACAGCTGATCGACACAGAAGGATCCGTGGACTCCAACTCCCAGAATGCCTGAGCAGAGCAACGACTACAGGGTGGTGGTGTTTGGAGCCGGCGGTGTGGGGAAGAGTTCGCTGGTTCTACGATTCGTCAAAGGAACCTTCAGAGATACCTACATCCCAACTGTAGAGGACACGTACAGACAGGTACCGTTACCATGGTTACAGTCACCGTTTGACCACACCATCACCCTGATACTGATGTTCACAGGTGTAAAAAGTACTCCCATTCTGTACTGCAGTACAAGTACAGCTACTGCTGTGAAAAATACTTTGGTAAAAGTAGAAGTACTGATTTAACTGCTTTACTGAAGTAAAAGTAAAAAAGTACAAGTTATGAATTGTTATAAAGTAAAACTGCATTATTTTTTCTATGGAGGAAAAATACTGATATTTCTATAAATGTAAAGAGTATAAAGTACAGATATTTCTATATAAATGTATATGTGTTTCCTACTGGAGCCATTTTCCTTTTAGTTTCTCTTTGCCTTTCCCTTAAACCTGCTCCTAAAATCCCTCAGAGGAATATAGTGTGAATTATTGATGCGTGTTCGTTGTTTCCGTGGTGACTGTGCAGGTGATCAGCTGTGATAAGAGTGTGTGCACGCTGCAGATCACTGACACCACAGGAAGTCACCAGTTCCCCGCCATGCAGCGTCTGTCCATCTCCAAAGGCCACGCCTTCATCCTGGTCTACTCCATCACCAGCCGTCAGTCTCTGGAGGAGCTCAAACCCATCTACCAGCAGGTGCTTCTGATCAGCTGATGTTCGCATCCAAACAACCATTTACAGACATTAGCATTAGCCCTTTAGCATCCAAGCTAATGTAGCTTCAAATAGCAGAAATAAAGTGTCAGTTGTTCTTCAAAATGTTTGGATCCAAGTTGAAGAATGTTGTGTTTGTAAAGGAAACAGCTGTTAGTGTAGATGATGCGTTTTATTGGGTCATGATACTCAGTTTAATGGGTATGGACAGAACATTCAGGAAAAATTCATAAATAGGTGATAAAAAAAAAGTCTAAATTAATTATGAGATAAAAAAGTCAAAATCATGACAATTTCTGATTCACAACTTATTTTTCATACCGTCACATTTTTCTAGCTTGAAAAAGTGATTAGTCTATTCTGAGAATCTAAAAAAGTATAAAGTAAAGATATTTATACAAAAACGTAGGGAGTAAAAGTAAAAAGTTGCCAGAAAAATAAGTTCTCTAGTAAAGTACAGTAAAAGAAGTACTTGTGCAGTGGTACCTTAATTTACAAAATTAATTCATTCCAGAAGTGGTTTTGTAACATGTTTTTTTTTCATAAGTAGAATCACATTTTACATGTAAAAGGCCTGATTGGTTCCCAGGCCCCCAATAGTACCCCCTAAACCCTCAGTAGTACCCCCTAAACCAGGGTTCCCCAATTAGATTTCATTAAGGGCCAAATTCTGACCTGGGCACCAAGCCGAGGGTCACAGCACCTGTGGGGCACATGGCAGCAGGGGGGGGGGGTGCCACAACAGCCCCACTCCAGTGACAATGCTGATAATAATGATGAATCTGCACTTATAGTGAATTATAACATTATTAGTTGTTCCTGGGGTTCAGTAATACTATTTGTCAGGGTCACACAAAGACAAATTTCACTCTGGAAACAAAAGTTGAGAAGCAACCATTTACTCAAAATAAATATTTAGTTATTACAGTCTGCTCTGAAAGTTGACAGATTTATAACAGCAGCTAATTAACACAAAATACAATTTTAAAAATATACTTTGCTAGTCTGCTGGAACAAATCAACAGTAATACAACTGTAACAGCAGCCAGTTGGACATATTAATAAATTATTAATTATATTAGTATTAATAAATACTAATATATATATATATATTTGTCAAGGGTTCGTTTGACTTCAGTGGTTTTTCATTTATTTTCACCCAAGTGCAAAACCAGCAGTGATGAGGAGTGCACCGTTTTTACAAAAATACCACAAAAAAACGCAGGAAAAAGTAAAAATAGTTACAATAGATCTGAAAACACAATAAAATAAAGTTGGTCTCTTTTACCATTCAGCACTAAAAAAACTGATTTCAGCCACACTCTTAAACTTTAACTTCAAATCGACAGAATTTATCTCTACTACACCCCCCCTCTACTACACCCCCCACACTACTGGGAATCACTCCCCTTTATATATCCCTAAGCTCCACCCATGGACATAACAATGACCACATTATTTAATTAACACACAATAATATTTACATGGAACAAACATCAAACTGAAATCATATGAACTCATATAAACAATGGCACCAATTATCCTCCATATAAACACAAACAGAAGAAAAACCCAAAACAATGAATGAATGTGTGTGTCCTGTAGTCAATGGTCCACAACATTTTTATTACCACGGACCGGGGGCGGTTCCGTAGATTGTTTATATGGGTCAGAGTGGGTGTGGTCTGTGGGAATCACCTGTCAGCATAAATCCATATTTCAGTCCAACTCCTGGTATTGTCTGTTTAAACTTTCCTTTTCTCTACAGTTGGAGGTTCTTCTTCTGTTTCTTCAGTCGACTTTTACTCTTCGAAAAGAAACTTTCTAAACACATCTGTTTTTACTTTCTTTACTAACATGTGGGTTATATTTTGGACTTTAAAGTGACAGATGGAACAGACAAGAGAAATAATGAATGAATTAAGTTATTATTAGGCGGCCGGTACCAAGTGACCCATGGACCGGCCCGAGGGTTGGAGACCACTGCTGAAGTCAATGGTTTGATGATGTGTTCAATGAAGCCTGTGAATTATGAGGATGTAACAGTGGTCCAGTTCTGCAGCAGGTGTGTGTGTGTGTGTGTGTGTGTGTGTGTGTGTGTGCACCTCCAGACACCCACCATATGGGGTAATGACTGAGTAATGAGGCAAGGTCCAGATGACAATGTCCAGTTCAAACATATGTTGCAGGAGAGCCGCGCTTCACACACTCCAAAAAAGATGAGAAAAAAGAAAAACACACGCGGGGCAGAGATGACGGCGCTAATGTCGCAACCTTACAATATTTAAAAAAAAAAGAATAGTTTTGCTTACAAATTGGTGTGGGCCAGTCTGTGTCCTCTCGTGGGCCACATCTGGCCTGTGGGCCGCCTATTGGGGATCGCTGCCCTAAACCCTCAGTAGTGCCCCCTAAACCCTCAGTAGTACCCCCTAAACCCTCAGTAGTACCCCCTAAACCCTCAGTAGTACCCCCTAAACCAGGGGTGCTCAATCCTGGTCCGTCATCCTGCATGTTTCAGATGCATCCCTCATCTAACACACCTGATTCAAATCCGTCATCAAGCTCTGCAGAAGACTGATAATGACAGGTGTGTTAAAAGAGGGAAACATCTAAAACATGCAGGACAGTGGCCCTCGAGGACCAGGATTGAGCACCCCTGCCCTAACCCCTTTAAAAATTAACATCAGTAAAGGTTCTTCCCCACTGACAGCGGTAAGCTCGGTGCGCAGCGCTGGGTACGGTGCGGTACTCGCTTTAGTGATAATAAGGAGACAAACGCTGCTGAGCCGTAGTAGAAGCACATACACAACAAATGGGTTTGACTCCGGCTGCTGGGATCAACGTAGAAGAGTTAGAGGTGTGTGATGAATGAGGGTGGAAGGCACACTATGTACAAGTGACAGTACATATGTATTTACAAAAAGAAAGCGTTCTTCTTCTTCTGGTTCAGTTGGTAGAGTGGGTCGCCCAATGACTGAGAGGTTGGCGGTTCGCGTCCCGGCTCTCGCTGTCCACATGTCGAAGTGTCCTTGGGCAAGACACTGAACCCTGGCTTAGGCCCCCAGTAGGACTGACCTTAGACCTTAGAAACCAACTGGTGTATAAGTGAATGGGTGAATGAGAGGCTACTGTAAAGTGCTTTGAGCACCATGAAGGTAGAAAAGCGCTATATAAGTGCCGTCCATTTACTCCTTTTCGAACTATGTTTTCTCTTTTTGTTTCTATTATTTCTTCATTCGGTATGTACATATTTGTTATATGTATATAGGATTGAAGTGAACTGACTGTGTGAATCAGATTGTGGAGGTGACAATGTGTTTGGGCGTAGGAAGCAGAATGTAGTGGATTATTGGTTTGTAATAGAGGGGTGGGAGTTTCTAACGTTTACTTCTTCCCACTGCTTTTCAAGTACAAAAAAAATATTTGTAGACGCAATTGATGGTTTGATGAATTTGTGTGCTCGAAATCAAATAAATTTAATTAATTTTATGTTTCAGACATTTCGTTTTGTAGCTTGAATTTTCTGTCATATTCAGAGATGAACATTTTGCGTTCAGCTGTTTAGTAATGTGGATTATTCATTAGTTGGGTCTTTCGTAAATTGAGGTATTACTGCACACGAGTGGTAGTACTCGTGTGCATTTGCGTTCTTTTTGTGCCAGTTTTACGCAGTAGCTACAACACAGATATTATGAATTACTCTATAATTTTGACATGAAATCCCTTTTTCAAATTAAAAAAACGCTAAAATAGCTACATTGTATGCATTTTGTTTGTTTGTTTGTTTCCATCCTGACCTTTGGCATGGTTGGGTCTGTCCGTCAAAGGCAACATGGAGTCCATCCCCATCACGCTAAGCTAAGCTACGTTATGCTTTGCTAGGCCAGTGTTTCCCAACCAGTGTGCTGTGAAAAATGATGTCATTTCCCCTTATTGGTCTGTAAGTGAACAGCGTGATTATAGATCCATACAATAGTGTCAGCTTTGTGTTTAAACAGCTTCAGGTTTTGTACCAAATACGTAAACTAGATTTGTATTATATTTTTAAAAAAGTATACCTTTTGTGAGATTTTTCTTTGCTAGAGTGCCTTGTGAATGTTGTACAATATGTGCTGTTGCTCAAAAAGGTTTGGAAACACTGTGCTAGGGTATGTTAGGCTAGGAAATGCTAGGCTATGTTATGTTATGTTATCTATGGTATGTCATCTATCTGGTTGATATTGAATTCCCAGGACACGGTTTTCGCAGTTTTCCGTCCTGACCTTTGACGTGTCCTCACCGGTTGTGTCCATCAAAGGCAGCGTAGTCCATCCCCATCATGCTAGACTATGTTATGCTACACTATGCTAATCTAGGGTATGCTATCTATCAAGTTGATATTGAATTCCCAGGACACAGTTTTTGCAGTTTTCCATCCTGACCTTTGACCTTTGCTGTGTCCCCCCAGGTTGTGTCCATCAAAGGCAGCGTGGAGTCCATCCCCATCATGCTGGTGGGAAACAAGAGCGACGAAACGGCCCAGAGGGAGGTGGAGAGTGGCGAGGGCGAGGCCCAGGCTGTCAGCTGGAAGTGCGCCTTCAAGGAGACGTCGGCGAAGACCAACGTGAACGTGAAGGAACTGTTCCAGGATCTGCTGGCACTGGAGAAGAGGCGGGACATGAGTCTGAGCGTCGACGGCAAACGCTCGGGGAAACAGAAACGAGCTGACAAGCTGAAGGGCAAGTGCAGCATCATGTAGAGGCGTGGCCCGCCCTGGGGGAGGGGCCTGCCCATCAACTCCGTCCCCTCCTGTCGCCAGGAACACGCGTAGGACTTAACCATCGCTCGTTTTGGACCGAAAATCGCAATTTCAGACGACATGATTTATGGATAGTCACAACCGCGGTGTTTTGCAACGCACTGAACTTTGTTTCGTCCAATATTTTAGGCAGTGATCGACCAACGGGATTTTTGGGGCTGATACAGATTTTATTGATTAATTGTTTTTTCCCATCAGCATTAGCCGATGATCGATTATTTATATATTTGAGGAAGATACTGATTTTTTTTTCTGTCAAATAAACGAATGTCAGAAAACCTTTGACAGAAAATATAAATATTGATGGTTTAACTAATAAATATGAACAAATATAAACCTGCTGGTTTTTCTTTTCACCTACCCTCATTTTTCCTCGTTTTCTTTTCTTTCCCCATTTTTCTCCCTTTCCTGATTTTTTTATTTTCCTGCTTTTATTTTCTTCCGTCTTTTTTCTTGTTGTCCTCCTGTTTTCTTTTCCTGCTTTTTTCTTTTCCCATTTTTCTGTTTTGTTTCTTTTACCTTTTTTCTTCATTTCCTCTTCTTTTTCTTGTTTTCTTTTCCTGGCCCCCATTTGCCCTTTTTTTCTATTTCCCATTTTTGTTACTTCCCCTTTTTCTGTTGTTGGGTTTTCCACTTTTTTTCGTCCCATTTGTCTTTTTTCCTCCCGTTTTCTTTTCCTACCTTTTTTCTTTTCTTTCCCCATTTTTTGTTTCTCCTTTTCCCGCTCTTTTTCCTTCTACCAGTAAACCATGGCAGTATTTTCTGGCATTTACTGTTTGAATGATATGACGTAAAGTTTGTGTGAAATTGTCAAATGTTGCTGAGCCACTGAAACTGGTGAATGAAATGGAAATGACCAGACCTGGCAGAATTTTTTATTTTTTAAAAAGGGTGTTTTCTTAAACTGGTTCTTTTCTCCATCTGTTTGTCCGAACACTGAAGCCCAGATGAACAGATATGGTGAACTAGGTTCTCCATGAGGGCCTTGGGATCCTTATAACCCCAGTTGAAGTGATTGTTCTTCAACATTCACTGATGGATTATTGTCAACGCTCCTTCAACCCCAAGTGTGATTGTTTTTATTTATTCAATACTTGATGTATTTATTTTAAAAATGTATTCATTTACTTTATAAATATATTTATATTTGATTTAATTATTTATTCATTGACTGATTATTTTTGTTATTTATTTGTATTTAATTTTGTAAATTTTTTTTATTCATTAAAAAATTAATTTCTTGTATTTATTTTTTGTTTTCTTTATTTTTTATTGATTATTTTTTATTTAGTTATGTTTATTGATTATTTTGTACTTATTCATTTGTATTTCTTTTTAAGTTTTTTTTTTATTTAATTTTGGAAAAAATATTTGTCTATTTGATTAATTTATTTTAATTGATTATTAATATTTAATTGAAAAATGTTTTTAAAAACATTTCTTATTAAATTTTTTAAATCTTTTTTTATTTATCTATCATTTTAAAGTTTTGACATTTATATTTATTTCTTTATATTATTTTTTTTCAACATTTTTAGTCATTCATGTCTTTTTGTATAACTAATTCTTACTGATGTTTACAGTTGAGTGTAAATGTTCTTTTTTTTAACCCATTTCTGTCACAACCTTACCCCCGGTTGTCACCAGTTTCACCTGGTCCACACCGTGCAGCTTTAAGTCGTTGTTGATCTGCAGCTGTTTAATCAGTGGAACTTGCAGTTGCCAGTGTTCTGTTCAAATGGGAATCCCCATAAAAATGAGCTACCAGCAGCCAAAATGTACAATCTCTACAAATTCACATTATTCCACCAAATATGTTACTTTGCATTTGGAAACATTACTGCTGATATCGTATAGTGCTCCCTCTAGTTTTCTGTCATGTGGGGTGGGGTGGGGTGGAGAGGACTCAGATGCTTGGTGTTGAAGGGAGAACAGATTTAATGACAAACAAAACCTAAATGAAGACAGCAGTGATGCGCGGGTCAATGCTTTTTTTAACTAGCCTGCCCGCAAGAAATATGTTTGAAAAGGAGCTGACCCACTTCTTGAGCCGCATTTTTAAAAAGTAGTCAATACTTTTATGAACATCACATGACCTTACTCACATACCTGCATTTATTTCTGGGTTTAAATTCCATGTCATTACTTGTAAGTTAATATGTTGAGAAAATATTTTTGTCCTGCTTCATCATTCAAAAGTTATCAACGTGCAGCATCTAAACCAGGGGTAGACCACCTGAAACACCCAAAGAGACATTTGAACCCGGTCAGAAAAGAAAACACTGGGAGACACTCATCATCTTTAAAAATATCAGCCAATGTGTCCCAAACCTTACTTTTTTTTGTTTGGAGGTTTCCGGAACTTCCACTCTCCCAATTTGACTTTGTCTTGCTCCCTCCGTACCATAGGATACAGATGACGCTGTACTTCCCCTTCACGGAAATTCAGTTAATAAAGTGTATTTACCAGGTTATTTCAATGTCTATCACAAACGACCAGACTGACCACAACCCGAATATCATGAAAAATATTTTTTAATGACCCACAACTGTGGGTGACCGCAGGCACCCGCTCACATCGGGTCAGCCCACGCATCACTGGCCAGAGTCTGTGGTGATGAATGAAATGTCCAGGTTATAGTGAGCAGAGTTCTGACAGACTGTCCGGGTCATGGAGAAATACTACTGAATGGTCCCGCACCGGCAACTGCAAGATTCACTGCTTAAACAGCTGCAGATCAGCAACGACTCACAGCTGGACCAGGTGAAAGGTTGTGACACATTTCAGACTAAATCACAGTTTTAACCTATAAAAACCCACTGTGACTTTTCCTTCAGGTATTTTCTATTATTTCATGCACTGGTCGCATACAGAGGCTCAGAGGGTTTTACTGACTCCACCTCAATCTGGGACTATTTTTTTGGTCTATTTTTCACAGAAAAATAACTATAATAATAATAATAATAATAATAATAATAATAATAATAATAATAATAATAATAATAATAACTACAATAATAATAATAATAATAATAATAATAATAATTAGACTTTTCTGTCACTGATGCACTGGGAAAATAAATCTAAATCTCACCTTGAGTGGATTAGTTTTTATTTTCTATATTTTAAACATGTGATCAGATTAAACTCAGACAAAATCACCTACAGAGGAACTTTTCAGTCACAGATTAACTGATTTATAGACAATAGACCTGGAACTAATTTGATTGAACTAATGTAATCCACATAATTTTCATCGTTTCAATTGGAAGAATTTTATTGGAATTTATTTATTTTGCTTTTTTTTGGTGTAACTCATGATTATTTTGAGTAAATCCTGATTTTTTTCTTGATTCAAGATTTTTTTGGCGTCATTTAATATTTTTTTGCATAATTAAATTATTTTGAGGAATTCAAGATTTTTTTGGCGTTGTTCATTGCGTGAAGTATGCAAAAAAATCTTGAATTAAAAAAAATTATCTTTAATTACACCAAAAAAATTTAATTTTGATTTGCACAAAAAATACATCTTCAACTCTCTCAATAGTATCTGCATAAGGAGCCATAGACAACAGGATCTGCAGTGACTCATCTGTGTCCTGTGCTGACCTGTGACCCCAGACCTCCTCCCCCACCCTCACCTGTCTGATGGATGGACCTGCCCCCCCCTCTCCGTCATCTACAAATGGACGTTCATCTATGGTCTGTCCGTCTATGGGACTGGATCTGTCCTTCAGTGTGGCTCTTCCCAAAGTTATTCTTTCCCACTGGGTTTGAGTTTTTTTTCTTGCCGAGAAGGAGGGTCTAAGGACAGGGGATGCTTCGGACTTCATCTATTTCTGTGATTGATCGTTTTCTCCAATCAACCCTGTAAAGACCTGCGAGATGATGTTGTGATTTGGGGCTCGATAAATAAAATGGAATTGAATTTCATTATTGGATCAGATCCACATACAAAGCACAACAGGAAGTGGTCCACCTTTTCTTTTAATAAGCCATGGTGGTTTCAGTGGTCAGTAACACTTAAACCCAACAAAACCCAACCCCGCCTAGCAGAACTCAACCCAACAGAACCCAACATTTCCAGAACCTGCTGAACTCAGATATGGTCGTGCTGCCATCGGATAATGTGGCGAAAATACCAACACAAGGAAAAGATCCAAAAAACTTATCAAAGAGAAACACATTTCAGTGGAAGGCCACGTCTCCGCTGTGTCTCTTCCAAGAATCCCCTCTGACTGTGAAGAGGAAGACACAAACAGGAAGTCAAACTGACACTTCCAGTAGTGGCTGCAGATTACCTTCTTCTGTGGTCAAGTTGGTACCTGTTCATCCAGGTTCAGTCTCTGGACGTCGACTTGTTCTGACGCTGCTGAGCCTGAAACAACATCCATCAACAGTGGCTTTGAATTATGGTATGTTCCAATTATGGAGTGTTCCAATTATGGAGTGTTCCAATTATGCGGTGTTTGAATTATGGGGTGTTCAGAGAAAGTCAAAATTATGCGATAAAAAGCCAAAATTCTAAGTCACTAAACACAACCAGAATGAATCCATATATAAGGTGCAATGTGTTTTTTGGAGAAAATGTGTCTTTTAAGTGCACCTTACAGTGCAGAAAATATAGTAAGGAATATCCCATAATCCCCCTGTGCTCGTGGGCGGGTCCTAAAAGAAGGTTCCAGTTGTGTTGTGCGCTCACCACGTAGCTTCCTGTGTGGAAGCCGCACATGTACCACAGCATCAACATGTTGGACAGGTCGTCAACGCCGCCGACCTCCTTCCCCCCAGACATCCACAGAGGAGGAGGAGGAGGAATGAACGACAGGGGATCCTGCAGGCACAACAGCAGAGGATGAAACCACAACCACAAAAATAAAACAATTATGGTGTTTGGAGGTCTTAGGACAAATTGTGAAATTCAATTAATTCTAGTTGGAGTCAAATTTAAAGTAAATTAAACCAAATTCCTGGGAGTAACTTTAGATTATAAACTCAGCTGGCAGCCACATATAGAATATATAAAACACAAATTATCTAAAAGTATTGGTATTATTTATAAAACAAGTGACTTTCTTTAACGAGAACGATTCGCATAGTTTGTATTTCTAATGTATATAAACACATCAGCGATGTGCGGGTATTCATTAAAACTGTATTCAACAAGTTTTTAAACTAAGAGAAAAAAAGCATTGGGTGTTTGAAAGAGGAAATGTGAGAACTAATATTATAATATGTGACCCGCCACCACGAAACCAGGCATAAGTGGCGCTGAGCCGTTCAGAGCTACAGCCAAATTTAGGCTGGAAGGTGATTTCTTATTAGTGTTTACACCTTATCAAAAAACGGTACCTTAACACCTCTATGTTCAGTTCCTGTGGTCATTACATTGAAATCCAATCAATAAAGGTGTTTATTGGGTCAATTATTTAAGCGGTGACAAAAGTTTAAGGATTGCTGAGCAAAGACAAAGTGGACTTCCACCTCTTTTCGCCGAACAAACCGAACTCCGTTCCGTGCGTAAACACCCAAGTGTTCGGTACGAGGTAAAAGCTTATATTGAATGTTCTGTCCAATGGTGTAAGCCAAATGATTATAATACGCTGCAATTCTGTCCTATTATTAAAATATATAAAACTTCTGTGACATGTCCATCAGAGTGTCCTTTAACATCTGTGAATAATTTTTGTCAATCGGATACGAATTATTATGCATCGCTAAGGACTTCCTACCCCAAAACAATCCAAAACTTTAACGGACAATATCTAAAAATATGCAAATTGCATAATAGGTCGAACTGTGGATATTAAAATGACCATAACTTTGGTTCTACTTATGATAGAAACATAATTTTTTCACCATCTTAAACCTTAGTTTCCACTCTACCAATCTACACAGATAACTCAGTTTTGATTTCCAGACACTTATGCCTGGTTTCGTGGTGGTGGGTCACATATATTATGGGATGGACTGAGATGAGTTCATACAGTGTAGATCTATGTTGAGTTTCAAAAAAAGATTGAAAGGAAAGTTGATAAATAATAATAAAAAAATATTATTTGACACGACTAAGATGAATAAGTTAGAATAAAATCTTATTTTTTTCTGTGTTCTTTCTTCTCGTGTTTCATTTCCTGTATTACTGATCTGCTGCTGTTCTATGGTTTGTATAGCTTAGACTAAATAAGCAGAGGCTTCTGACTATTTCTAACTTACACAACTAGTAAAAAATAATACATACATACATACATATGTATATACATATATATATATATATATATATATATATATATATATATACACACACAGACATATATATATATATGTATGTGTATATATACATATATACACATACATATATATATAAACATACACACAAAATATATATATATATATATATATATATATATATGCATGTATGTATCAGTGATGCGCAACCTAACTCACCTGCAATTCAGACCACAAGAAATATATCACACCCGACCCGCTTCTCAACCCACATTTTTATGAAAAAGTCGTCAATGGTCTTTATGAAGATAACATGACCTTACTCACACACCTACATTTATTTCTGTGTTAAAATTCCATGTCATTGTAAGTTAATATGTTGTTGAGAAAATATGTTTGTTCTGCTTCATCATTCAAAAGTTATCAACGCTAGCGCAGCATCTAAACCATGTCACACCCAAAGAGACATTTCAACCTGGTTTCCATGGAAACGAAAACACTGGGAGCCACTAATCATCTTTAAAAATTTCAGCCAATGTGTCCCAAACCTTACTGTTTTTGTTTGTATGTTTCTGGAGCTTCCACTCTCCTTGCTCCCTCCATACTGTAGGGCATCGACAACATCACCTTCACGGAAATTCAGTCCATAAAGTGTATGAATTAATAGAACATTGTACCTAATATTTAAATGACAATGATTTACCAGGTTATTTTAATGTTTATCTCAAACAACCCGAACGACCGATTTTCATCGTTAAAAATAGTTTTCAATGACCCAGAACTGCGGACAACCGCAGGTGACGCTTACTTCAGGTCAGCCTGTGCATCACTGATATATATATATATATATATATATATATATATATATATATATATATATATATATATATATATATATATATATATATATATATATATATGGATGGACATATTTTTTGTTTCTCGGTTCCTGTAAAAATTTATAATGTGTTAACTGAATGCACAGAATGAAATTAGTGCTGTAATTTTACAATTGAAAAACTACCTACCTACCTACCTACCTACCTACCTACCTACCTACCTACCTAACTAGCTAACAGTCCAACACATGTCATGGTGGATCGCGGTGGCTTTACCCCTAGGCTCGGATGTGGAGGAGGAAAGGGCGGGAACAGAGGGAAGCTGTGATTGGTGGGTTTGCCGACACTGTCTTGTAGCAGATGTCCTCTCCTTCTGTCCTCACAGTCTTTGTCTCCTCGTCTCTGAGGATCAACTCTGTCCTTCACCTGCATGAGACACATGATGATCAGAAAAACACAAAGCACCACATGACCCAAGCACAACTACACACCAGTGGGCAAATTTCAATTACGCAAACCCAGGCAATTGCCTTGGGCCCCCATCATATCTGCCCTCCATAGAGGCCCCCATCATATCATATCTGCCCTCCATAGAGGCCCCCATCATATCATATCTGCCCTCCATAGAGGCCCCCATCATATCTGCCTTCCATAGAGACCCCCATCATATCTGCCCTCCATAGAGACCCCCATCATATCTGCCCTGCATAGATGCCCCTGTCAAATCTGCCCTGCATAGATGCCCCTGTCAAATCTGCCCTCCATAGAGGCCCCCATCATATCTGCCCTCCATAGAGACCCCCATCATATCTGCCCTGCATAGATGCCCCCATCATATCTGCCCTCCATAGAGGCCCCCATCATATCTGCCCTCCATAGAGGCCCCCATCATATCTGCCCTCCATAGAGACCCCCATCATATCTGCCCTCCATAGAGACCCCCATCATATCTGCCCTCCATAGAGACCCCCATCATATCTGCCCTCCATAGAGACGCCCATCATATCTGCCCTCCATAGAGACCCCCATCATATCTGCCCTCCATAGAGACCCCCATCATATCTGCCCTGCATAGATGCCCCTGTCAAATCTGCCCTCCATAGAGGCCCCCATCATATCTGCCCCCCATAGAGACCCCCATCATATCTGCCCTCCATAGAGACCCCCATCATATCTGCCCTGCATAGATGCCACTGTCAAATCTGCCCTCCACTTTTTATGTCATTATTTTACATCAGCTTTAGCCACAGTGTTACAGGCCTAAACCGATATTTGGAGCTGAAACTAATATTTTTCTGTCAAATGAAAACAAATGTCAGAAAATATATAATATAATATAATAATTACAGGTAGAAAATATAAATAGTGAGAGTTAAACTGATAACTAGATCACTCAGAGCGCAGACATTTGCTAAGCAGCACTAGTCTGCCAAGGTTTGGATCTGGATGTTCGTAGCTTATTTATAAGCTAGTGTTCTATGGTCACTAACCATTTATTTTATGGGTCATTTACAATCCCTTAGAGGGTTTAAAAAAATACAAAGAAATGCTTGGTCCCGTTTTTGAGATATGTCCATTTCAATATTCAACCACATATGATGTCACTGATGTTATGTGATGTCACACAACGACCAAATGTCACATGTTAGATCTAATGTTAAATATGAAGCACAAGATATTGTCTGATTTAACTAAATATGTTAATAAACGGCTTCAACCTTCGTACAAGGTGCACTTCGATCGGATCTTAAAGACCCAGATTCCAAAGTTCAGTTCCAAAGACTAATCACCCCACCCCCTAAAGATATCTTACTGTTTTCAGTAGTAAGCAATGACACCATATAGTACGTATGAAAAGGCACGTTTGTGGGCCAATGGGTCACTTTGACCCGGAGGACCAAACAAGGGTTAAGGTGAAGGTCATATATTTTGATTATAATTACATCAGAAAAATGCTTCTCCTTCATTCACTTTTGGTGAATGTAGCTTTGGCCAGGAGGAATTGATGTCATCAGGTGGTTACCAAGTTCACCGGGTGTTTCGACCCTGAACCACAACACCCTCCCATTGGTGGGCCGGCAGTGGTGGCCAAATCACTGCCCATCTCCTCCTCCTGGCTTCCAGCTAAGCTCCTCTCTCCTGCTCCATAACCAGCAAGAGGCTCTCTCTGCTGCCTCCCCCATCCTGCGAGCTGCTGCCTTTCTCTCCCTCCCCGTCACTCCCAGGGCTGTGAGCATCCTCCACACTGATTGGGCAGGGAATCCTCTACATCCCACCTCGACTGGGAACAACCAAGCCTGCCATCCTTTCCCCCTGCAGTCATGCAAGAGATCCTGGTATCTGGTGCTCTTTCTCTCAAACGCCTGCTCACAACCCTCTTCCCATGGGACTGTAAGTTCTATGAGAATGATCTTCTTTGCCTCTTCAGACCACATTACCACATCTGGCCTCAGGGTTGTCTGGACAACAGGGGGGAATTGCAGTCTTCCCCCCAGGTCTACCTTCATTTCCCATGATTGGGCCTTTTGTAGCAGGTTGCTTTTTGTTGTTACTGTGGTTGATGGCTTTTGTCCCTCCCGAACAAACGTGATAGGTGGCATCACTTTCCCATGTGGTTGTCGTTTCTTACGTCTCTCCTGCTCCAAGGTGTTAGCGAGAGTCATGAGCACCTTGTCGTGGCGCCACCTGTATCTTCCTTGGGCGAGTGCTGTTTTACACCCTGACAGGATGTGCGCCATGGTACCCCTCTCCCCACAAAGCTTGCACAGCGGGTCCTCCCTCAAGCCCCACTTGTACAAGTTAGTTGGTGTCGGCAGTGTGTCATACACCGATCTTAGCAGGAAAGAGATGCGGAAAGGTTCCAGTCTCCATAAATCTCCCCATGTAATCCTCCTCTTGGGTAGGTCCCATTTGGTCCATGCTCCCTGGGACGCTAACTCCACTGCTTTTGCCCTTCGACCTTCCTCCTCCAGGCTCCGTACACCCTCTTGGATCATGGCTCTTCGGTTTTTGGTTCCTGCCTTCCCTCATTGCTGGATATGGGAAGTTCCGAGGCCCTGTCTTCCTGTGCATGGTGTTCCAATGATGTCACGCAGCTTCAACATGCTTTCAACCTGTGCAACAGATGAGTCAGCTGCCCACTTTCGTCCTGATCTTGTGAGGATGCCTGCATGTTTGACTTGTTCGTCCTGGGAGTCTCTGTATGCCATTACAACTCTGCACTTGGCTACCTTGAATTCCTCCACCACGGATGACAGAGGAAGTTGGAGCTGCCCTGATCTGATATACAGGCCTACTGAAGTGAAGCTTGGAGGGATTCCCAACCATTTTCGGAGGTACTTATTGATCTTCTTCTCCACTCCTTCCACGCTTGTCATTGGAACTTCATACACTGACAACAGCCACATGAGTCTTGGCAGCAGACCATGCTGATAAAGCCATGCTTTGAACTTCCCTGGGAGACCTGATTTTCCGATCCTCCTCAGCCATTCCTCTGTTTGCTTTTCTGTTCTGGTGACGCTGTTCCTGTCGGTAAGTGAATCGTCGAACCACTTTCCCAGGCACTTGATTGGATTATCCTCTATGGATGGAATCACTTCTCCTTGCACCTGCAGCTTGACCGTGTTTGTCAATTTGCCTTTCCTGATCACCATTGCCCTGGATTTCTTTGGTTTAAACTTCATTCTGGCCCATGTTGCCATTTGGTCCAGAACCGTCAACACCCACCTCGCCTCTACATGAGTTGTGGTCGTCACCGTGAGGTCGTCAATGTAACCTCTTATTGGGGGTTGTCGGATGCCCGACTCCATTTTTGGTCCTCGAGCTTCCTTCCCAGCAGCTGTTATTAGGAGGTTCATGCCCATGATGAAGAGGATGGGGGAGATTGTACAGCCAGTTACGATTCCCTTTTCCAGGGATTGCCACTCTGTTGTAAATTGGGCTGTTTTAAATCGTAGCTGGATTCCGCCATAGTAGCTCATGATCATTCCCTTGATGTGCTGAGGGATGAGGTAATGGTCTAGTGCTGCATGGATGAGGGCGTGAGGTATTGATCCGTAGGCATTGGCCAAATCCAGCCAAACAACAGTCACACTGCCTTTGCTGATTTTGGCCTCCCGGATCGTCTGACTGAGAACTCCGGTGTGTTCCAGACATCCAGAAAAGCCTGGGATTCCCCCTTTTTGGATAGTGGTGTCGATGTATCCGTTCTCCGTCATGTATGAGGTCAACCTCTTGGCCAGTATAGAAAAGAAGATTTTGCCTTCTACACTTAACAGTGAGATTGTTCTAAATTGGTCTATGGTTGAGGAGTTCTCTTCTTTTGGCACAAAACAGCCTTCTGCCTGTTTCCAGCATGATGGAATGGTGCCCTTTTTCCAGATCCTCTGGAACAACTTCCACAGCCTCCGCAGGAGCCTTGGGCATTGCTTGTATACCTTATACGGTATGCCGCTTGGGCCGGGGGCAGATCCTGTTCTGGCCTTTTTCACTACCTCCTGGACTTCCTTCCAGGATGGCTCGCTGATGTTGAGCTCTTTCTCAGGGGTACTAATGCTGTCGAGCTTGGGTTGGGCATCCAGGGGCTGGTTTCTGCAGGTGTCATTGTGGGTCTCCCTCAAGAACACCTCCACATCTTCCCTGGAACTCATCAGCCGTCCAGATTTTTCTTCACCCAGTAGTGTCCTGGTGAATCGGAAGGGGTCTTTGGTGAACTGAGCTCTTTTGTTCTCCCTATCCTTCCTTCTTTTCCGGATACTTTCTGCTCGACGGAGTTTGCAGAGACGTTCCTGGAGTTGACCTGTCAGATCCTTGATGCCCTCCCTTTCCTCGGCCGGGGCTCTTTTGAACTGTTTTTTGAGCGCTTTGATTTCTTCCCTCAGGCGATGGATTTCCCTTTCTCTTCTACTTGGTTGGTGTGCAGCCTTGATGTTTCCCTTCTTTTCCTCTATTCCAAAACGCTCCCTTCCCAGATTATATGTTATTGTTGTGAGGGATTTGACTTTCTGCTCAGCTGTTCCTGCTAGTGTGACTTCTAGCACTTTGTCGAGGTCTTGGTCTAGTTGGTACCACTCCTTGGTGTCGCCCATCTTGGGCCATTTGATTCGTTCCCTCGCAGGGTGGGTTTGGCTTTCTGGGGAGGCGTTGGGTGGGTCCCTCCTGAGGTCTTGAGGTGACACAGGTACTAAGAGATCTCCAGTACTGTGGGGTGCTTCCTGCCTGGAGCTCTCCTGCGTCTCACCAGGTGCTACCACTGTGCGCTGCACCTGTGACCCCTCCTTTCCACACTTGGTCTTGGCTTGATGTATTTTAAGACCTCTTGTGTTCTTGCAGGTTTTCCCGCAAGAACACTTTTGCATATATACCATTTGCTTGGGCGTCATCGAGCCTATTTGTGTTATCTCATCTGATGTCCAAAGGTAAGACGAAGTGAATAAAAAAAAAAAAAAACACCTGATACTATCTGGTCTGGAATCTGAGATATCACCCCTTATGCGTTTAAGCCGTTGACCTTCACTGTGACCTTGACCTTTATATTTTAAAATTTAAGGTTTTCTTCCTTGACACATCTCTGAAATTTTCATCAAAACCCGTCCATAACTTTTTAAGTTATCTTTGCTGACAAACAGGTAAAAAATAACTTCCTTCATGGAGGTAAATACTGTACACATACTGTTTTGAGAAGAAACACGTTTTACTACCAGGAAACCTGCTGGGACTACTTTTGTTTTGACCAAAAGCAGACCAGAACTGGGCTCACAGGACACTGTTGGGGGTAAATACCGAACTATCCCTTTAAAGCCTCGGTAGGTGTGTTTCAGTGAAGGCCCAGCGCCCCCTGCTGACTGGAAACTCACCCAGGATGAGGAGGTGCAGCTCTGCTCATCTCTCCGCATGGCTCCCCTCCCTTCTCCTCCTCCTCTCTCCCCCTGGTTCTCCTCTTTGGTCTTCCTCTTCCAGTCTGAGCTGCTGCTTGAACTGGTCTTCCACTTACTGGCCTGAACATTCACAACAGTAACAGAACAATCTAAGCCCACACTCACATTTAATACAATTTACTTTATTCATTTTAGCTTATTGTATTTTAGTCTTAGTGTGCTGTTTAAATTGGACATTTTAGATAGATTTTTAGTTTTTTTATATGGTCTTGATGTTATGATGGTTTTTCTTTTATCTTGTATAATTGTGGTTGTATTTATTGTGTTGTGTGTTTATAGTGCATGTACTGGATACTTCGATTTCCTTCAAGCTCAATAAAGTATCTCCATCCATCCGTCCATCCATACATCCATCAATACAGAGGTGTCAAACATGTGGCCCAGGGGCCAAATGTGGC
This sequence comes from Siphamia tubifer, assembly GCA_020466265.1. Classification (NCBI taxonomy): domain Eukaryota; kingdom Metazoa; phylum Chordata; class Actinopteri; order Kurtiformes; family Apogonidae; genus Siphamia; species Siphamia tubifer. The sequence goes on from CM035786.1 coordinate 55,434,673, forward strand.
CTGCCAATTGTGCCAATGCGGCTCATGGGATGAAGAACATAACCTATTAAAAAATTACTCCATACTTTCTTCTCAGTTTTTTCTTTGCCTATTAATGACGACAACTTCAAATATTTGCTATTGTTTTACTGCAAAAGATAATATTAAATTAGGAAAATATTGACATTTACAGACTATCCTGTAACAATAAAAAGTTAATAACCTGAACAAATGTGAACAACCTGAAATGTCTAAAGAAAATTAGACACAATTTGAACCATTTTCTGCTTCTGTTACTAAATCAATTCAATTTATAAAGCCCAAAATCACAAACAAAGTCATCTCACAGGGCTTTACATAAACACAATCAACTACAGAGATACATGAACAGTCCCAAGCATCCCCTGTCCTTAGACCCTCCTTCTCGACAAGAATGTCAAACTTCAAACCCCAGTGGGAAAAAGAAGAAATCTTGAGGAGAACCACACTGAAGGACAGATCCACTCCCATGGACGGACAGACTATAGATGAACATCCATTTATAAATGAAGGGGGGGGGGGGGGGTGCTGGCCCAGACACCAGACAGGCAAGGGAGGGAGGAGGTGAGCACAGGCGGTTCACCGCAGATCCTGTCGTCCATGGCTCCCACGCAGACACTGTCTAGAGAACCACAACTCCCCCCATGAACAGACTTGGTATGTAAGGTAAGATAGGTTATAAAATGACAAAAACAGATGCGAGAGGGAGAGGGAGAGAGAGAGAAAGAGAGAGAGAGAAAGAACTCAGTGTCTGTACTTCCCCCAGCATTCTAGCTCCTAGTGCAGCTTAGACTGAACTGTGACTTCAGTCTGTTTTTAACTAACCTGGTCATAGTTTTTCTCAAACAGGAATGTTTTCAAACTAATTTTAAATGTAGAGACTGTGTCGACCTCTGTAATATTAAATGGAAGCTGATTCCATGAGACAGTAACCATGGTAACTAAAGGCTCTAGCTCCAACTGTACTTTTAGAAACCCTGGGAACTTTCAATAAACCTGCATTCTGAGAACGAAGGGTTCTATTGGGCTGGTACGGAACCAGATCATCTTTAAGATAAGAGGGGCCCATACCATTAATGGCTTTATATGTAAGGAGGAGGATTTTAAATTTAATTCTAAACTCAACTGGTAGCCAGTGAAGGGTTTGGAGCACAGGGGTGATGTGTTCTCTTCTGTTTGATCCTGTTAATAATCTTGCTGCTGCATTTTGAACCAGTTGAAGCTTTTTAAGGAATATTTAGGACACGCTACAAGTAAGGAGTTACAATAATCTAATCTAGATGTAATAAATGCATGAATTAATTTTTCTGCATCACTTTTAGACAGAATATTCCTAATTTTGGCGTTGGTGCTCAATCTGCACTACACCACAGTGTGTTTTTGTTACCTTGGTGGTGGCGGCGGCTCTGCTTGGCCCCAGCAGTTCGTCAAAGGTCAACAGGCCGCTGACGTCCTGCTCCTCCTCGTTGTTGTAGTTGTCAAAGCGAACGCGACAGCGCTGACCTTTGACCCACATAACCATGCCCGGATAAACCAGACCGTCCTCCGAGTACACAGCCCGACACCGCGAGCCCGCCTTCCAGTCCTGCAGAAACATCCAGACATCCAACATCCATGCTTAAATGGAAAACACAATGTTGAAATTCAAGCATGTTCAAGGATTTCGTGCACTGGTATGAACACTATATAAATCAGTAATTTTTAATAGAGTCTCCTGAAATTTCTGGTAATTGATACAAATAAAAACATACTGATTAATATCTATGTTCAGTTGACAGAGACATTCCCAACCCATAATAGATAAACTGTGATTAGAACTGTTTACAGGGCAATTTTTATTTCCATTTAATCCAGAATAAAAATTCATTCCTCTTTCAGATTAACCATGTAAACACCTAATAGGTTGATTTCATGTGACGTCACATTACTATATAGTCAGCGTGCGATTTTCAGTTTGAGGGCAGGAAGTGAAATCGAGTGAGTTTTATGTTGGGAAAATGTCAGTTTTGTGTAGTTTACGGCTGCCACAATCATTCTAACCCAAAGAAGGAAAATATTTTTTTTCGAGTACCAAAGATTGTCATTCCCAAAGGTGAGAAGTGGAAAAAGCTCACAGAAAATCGCCTTAAGAAGTTGATGTTAAATCTGCGTTTGCTGTTGGGAGGAGAAAAGTCTGCTAATGCTAATGCCTGTGTATGTTCCAAAGCTAACATTTTTGTGGATGTGCTATACTGTATATCATTAGGTTGTGGTTAAATGTTCATTTCCACTGTTGTAATATGGTTTACCTAGACACATCAAGTTGAGATGCATGTTTCTTTACATTAGTTGGGATAGGGTTTTACTTTTTACTTTATTACAGTTGAGAAGTTGTACTTTATGACATTTACTTCAGTAAACGAGTTGAATCAGTACTTCTACTTTTACCAGAGTATTTTTTCACACCAGTAGCTGTACTTCTACTGCAGTACAGAATGGTAGTACTTTGACCACAGAGAACCACACACCAGTTCATTCAGGTCTTAAACCTGGGCGTCAACATGTGTGTGTTACCTGGGTGACGTTGGCAGCAGATGCTTGATCTGGACTCTTGAGCGCGCTCAGTTCCACGTCCTCCTCATTGCCGTAGCCGGTGAAACGGACTCTGCAGCGGTTGCTGTCCATGGCGATAACGGTGGCCGAGTAAACCTGCCCGTCCTCTGACCAAACCGCCTGACACTTGGCGCCCACGGACCACTGAGACACAAAGACCAGGGAGAGGAGTGAGTCAACGCCGTACGGACCCCATCAGAACACAAACACAATGATTCACTTTTTTCATTAATCTCACCCAACAGTGGTCGGGTGAGATTAATGTAATCACCGTGTGTGTCCACAGAGACATATCATGCTATAACTTACCATGAAATTACATGGGCATATACATATAGCTAATGCGCATCAGATGCAATGATCCATTAGGTCAAAGGTCAAGGTCACAATGAACTAAAAAAAATTCAAAGTCCCATTATCAGTTATAACTCAAGAATGGAGGGTCACAAAACTTTCAGAGTGATACCGTACGATGCGGAATGAAGATTTCTACAATTCTCATAATTGTTATCACCTACGATCAATAGTTTTTGAGATCTCCGGAGGTCAAAGGTTACAATGTAGCAAAATTTACTTCTGTAACTCTGTGTGTGTCAAACATAGACCTATCACGCTATAACTTAATCAGCACTGGATATATTATCATACTACACACACTGACGCATATATATATATAGCAAAATGATCAATATTGCAAAAGGTTGCATTTAGCAGAAAGATAAAAATATTGGCTCTAATTCAAGAATGGGTTATCATAAAAACTTTGTCACAAAATAGAGGTGAGTTTAGGCATTCTCTCAATACTTGTTTTAAACTTGTCCTGTTCTTGGTCCTTAAAGATGTCATTCCATGGTTATTTCATTAATATTACTGTGTTCTCCATTGTTATCGAATACACATTGTGTGTTGGTTCTATTTAAAAAAAAAACATCTGAATTGTTTTGTTTCCAGCAGTTTTTTCACGGTAAAAAATGTCTTGAGGTCGAAGTAAGTAACAGGCATGAAAATGGCTCAGGGGTCAAAAAGGTGACAGAAGTGTGTGAGCGCAGCTCGGCACGGCGGCGGCGAGGGGGGGGGGGGTAGTGCGTGTACACTATGAAGAAAAATATTCAGCGCTTTGTCCACCAACACTCTGTTTCAGTCTTCTGTAGGAGGCACTACAAAACACGCAGCTCTCTCAGACACAAACACAATGACCTCATATCTATGTTGTAATGACCATTTTATTAAAAAATGACTGAATTAAAATGAATAATGTCTGACCAATTAGGTAGTGGAATGACACAAGGCTAAGTCATCATCCTCTCATCACTCATCATTATGCCTGAACCATAATCAACACAACATACCACAAGGTCAACACTGTGTTAGTAAAACATGCTGTTGACAACAACATTTCATTTCTTTTTCCTTTTTGCCTGGGCCACCAGTGTCTCCAAGGCCCTTTTGCGCTGAGTTGCTGCATGCCTCAGCCTCGCCTGCTTTTCAGTTTCTGCAGCCTCTTTCTTGGCCTGCTGAGCACTCCCCAGTTTTTTTTAAACCAAATCTTCTCTGCTGCACCTCTCTGTCCACTGTTTTTGTTTTCACTTTCTGCCTGTAGGTTGCTGCTGCATAGCTTCCTGTCCACCTCCCCAAATTTGACATCTTTCCTCAATTTTTTTGAAAATATCCCCTATATGAAAGGAAAGCTCCTGTCCCTTCACTGTTACTTTTCCCTCCATCTTCAGTCAGGACCATTTCCAGGAGCATTTCATTCCTGCATCTACCTGCTTCACCGATGCAGCATCCTCACCTAACACACTCATTCTGCAATACACAACATCAGAGGCGAAAAGGAGTGTAATAAAATACCAATTATTACGTGTTTTTATTTAGTCACAAAAGGCTTCAATCATGTATACCAATTTAACAAGTTCTAGTACGTTTACAACCTGCTCAGTAGCCCCTCACACGACTACTATACACACGTCCCAAAAAACAATTACAGAGGTATTATAAAGAAACATTTGGTTCTTTTTATGTCACTGTTAACTTCACAAGTTTGGTGCTACCTTGGGATAATACTACAGATACCGTCTAATAAATACATGTCAATGAGCTAATACCTAGTTAATGGGAGCTCATTTGGTAGTGTTCAACTAAATTGCTGTAGCAGTGTAGCACAGAGTCCTGCACGGTTCTGATTTTGACAAACCGCAACCGCCCGTACCCGTCATGTTCAAACCCGTATCCGACCCGTTTTCCGACAAAAAAAAATTACAAATCCGCACCCGAACTGACCCGCTATAAATGAACCCTATATCCGACCCGAACCCGGAAGAAAATGTCATCTTAAATACAAAATGTATTACCACGAATATACTGAACAGTGACATAGCCAAGGCAGAGCCAAATAAAAATGTTGTTAAACAGGAGCAGACAAATAATAAATTCAAAAACTATTTTTATACGTGAGCTCACGCACACACACACACACGCTTGTAAAACGCATCAAGAAGGAAGCCGACAGGAGACAGCTATTCAAGTCCAAACTAAAGAACAGTTTTTAGCCTATGAACCGCAAATTAGACCCGCGATCATACACGTCCGACCTGAACCAAACCCGTATCCGACACAGCACAACATTTTTCACCCGTTTCGTGAAAATCTGCGGTTCACCCACGGGTCACCCACGGTTACCCGAACCCGTGCAGGACTCTGGTGTAGCAGCCTAGCACAGATATAAATACGAAAAATTAAAACATGAAAAAGACCGAAACCATTATTCACCTGACCTAATTCAATCCGGCAGCAAAATGTAGATGTTGTTCGCTTGTCGCTGACCGCTTTTCCTGATAGTTCTTCTAGCAGAGACGTAAGTTAGCAAGTAACGTTAAGTAGTTAGGGTGACTCTTCAAATGCTCGCGCTCACGCAGAGACCGTAAAGTGCTTCTAGCGGCTTTGAAGAATAGGCCTATGCTCATGATTGGCTTACTGGAAGCGACTGTGCAAATTGTAGGTGGAATCTGGGAAAAGTTCCGCCTTAAGCGCTAGGATTGGAGAGGCAGCCTGTCAGTCAAACTAGCTCCCCTGCCTACGTTCCGCAGATAGGTTTTTGGCAGCAAAACAGTCAGGGGGATTTGTGGATTGCTGTCCAAGTTAAATTTTAAAGTATTTTCATTTTGCATATTAAAGTCAATCATATCATATGATTAAATAAATAAATATATAAATAAATAATTCGACCGACCAGACCCCCCCCCCCCCAAAAAAAAAAAAAAACTCCTCGGATCTACACGATTCACGTGGGTCACCCTTTTTTACTTCAAAACGGCGAATTTCACCGAAAGGTGAGAGATTTTCATGCCTGAAGTAAGTAAGTAAGTAAGTAAGTAAGTAAGTAAGTAACTAAAATTTTATTTATATAGCACCCTTCATAGTACAGGAACACAGAGTGCTTTACAAACCAGACAATAAAAACAGCATATACAAATATAAAATAGAAAGAAATAGAGGAGAGAGGCTAACAATTAAACACTAGTTTAAAAAAGTGCGTTTTAAGTTAAGTCTTAAAAATGTCTGTTGTCGGAGCCGTTCTCAGACTTAGGGGGAGTTCATTCCACAGCTTTGGGGCCGTCGCCTCAAATGATCTGTCCCCCTTTGTTTTTAACCGGGTCCGGGGTACTGAGAGGAGAGCCAGGTCAGAGGATCTCAGGGCGCGGCGCGGGTTGTGTTGGTGAATGAGGTCCTGGATGTAACTGGGCGCTTGGCCATGAACAGCTTTGTATGTGAACAACAGTATCTTGTATTGGACTCTGAATTTGATAGGAAGCTAGGAAGCTAGGAAGTTTACCGGTACTTCATTAGCATTAGCAACTACAACAGTAGACAGAGCCACAGTAGCTGCTGTACAAACTGGAAAGAAATGGCAGATCAAACTGGTTCATGTGCTCTCTGTGGAAATAAAGCCTGGTTTTTCTCCTGCATGTTTTCAGAACGAGCAACAGCACAAAACCTAGCTGGATGTTACTTGGGCATACACACACACATAAATACATACACAACGAGACAGGAAGGGGGGAGTGTCCCTTCACGCATTCTGAGCCAATCAGAGATGCCTCTGATTGGCCATACATGTCCATGACGCGTCACGAGGCATCAGCTTGAGGTAATGCTGACTTTATTATAGGTTTTAATTAAACTACATTTTGATACCGGAGTGAAAGGGAAGGGGGCAAAAAACAAACAAGATCCTTCGTGCACTCCTTTTTCAAAATAAAACCAAATAAATCTAAAAATAAGACAACAAAAAACAAATAGTTCCTTCATTATTTGTTTCCAAAATAAAATTAAAAAAACCCATAGTGATGTGTTTTTTTTTCACTTTTCCTTTTTTGTGTTTATAATTTTATCCAATTGACCTGAATTGAGTAAACGGGAAATGAATCTTAACAACCCAAAGAAACATGGCCACCAGACTTTTGATCATTATGGTATGATAAAACACCAAATTTTCTCCATGGTCATATCTTTAGGTCTTAGGGTGACCCCCTTAGTTTGCCCAAATAGGACGTAGCTTTATGGTAAATGGACTGCATTTTTATAGTTCTTTTCCACCTTCATGGTGCTCAAAGCGCTTTACATTAGCCTCTCATTCACCCATTCACACACACACTCATACACCAGTAGGTTTCTAAGGTCAAAGGTCAGTCCTACTGGGGGCCTAAGTCAGGGTTCAGTGTCTTGCCCAAGGACACTTCGACATGTGGACAGCCAGAGCCGAGACGCGAACTGCCAACCTCTCGGTCATTGGGCGACCCACTCTACCAACTGAACCACAGCCGCCCTTTACATCTCTGTCACTCCGGGTCACGCTCATTTCTGGTTTACTCAACTTGTTTCAGGATAAAATGGAAAACAGACATTATTTGGTGTTTTTCCTTTATTCATTTAAACACAAAAAGGAAAACTGAAAAAAATGCATCGTTATACATCTTTTCATTTTGGTTTTGGAAACATATGATGAAGAAATGAGTTGTCTTTTCGTTGTCTTATTTTAAATTTTATTTTGAAAAACGAATCAATGAATGACACGCTGATTAATATCAACCATGATAGCAAAAACAACTGGGCAAACATACAATAAAAAATAAGAAGAAGAAAGAAAGAAAGGAATTATTAATAATTTAAACATGAAGAACAAACTAAATCGGACCTATTAGTTAAAACACACACACACACTCAGAACAAACAACCCAGACAATACAAACAACAAAACCACACAATAACAGCTGTTCATATTAATCTTCCTGTACTCGGATGAATATATAATATTTGTCATTTTTGTTATTTTACCGAATATTTTGGTCATCTTACTGAAATATTTGACTGGCCCATCTCTTATCATTGCTAAAACACCTTTTCGGTGACTGACCTGCATTCATTAAAATTGAATGGGATCTATTCTGTGTTTGTGTTCCAGTTCCAGACTCTTCATTCTTAGCGTCTCTGGTTTGGGTTCACAGGGTGTTCACATTATGATTCTGGCAACAGAGAAGTGTACTTAAAGTACCCAGATGTGTACTTAACAGAGGTATAGACAGATTTGAATCAGTTATCTGTCTCTGTCAGATGAGATCCGAGTGAATCGGTTCATGGAGCCTGAATCGGTAAAACTGACTGAACGGTTCGATGGCCCCGATTTACAGCCGTGAATCGGTTTCCTGAGATCAAGCCACCGATCTGTAATTCTTTTCTTTACATCTGTGGTCAAGTGCTTAGCAAAGCCATAGCATTTAATTTAAAGAAACGTATAGATGTTAAAAACTTCTGACTGTACGATTATCTGCTGATATTTGGAGGTACAGGCAGAGTTAAAGTTAAAAGAAATGCAGCAGGGTAACGGACACTGAAGTGACAAAATAAAAGCAGATTCATAGATAAAACTGTGGATCTGTGGTTGATCCACACAGCTGAATCGTTTTAACCCCATTCACACCCTAACCCCTGAGCTCTGACCCCTGGAAGGACAATCACACCTCCTACTGCTGTAATTAAAAAATACCTCTGTAAACCAGACACCAGCGTAGCATCAGAAAGAGTTTGGATCCAATCAGTGGATATAGTTCTTACACTGTCACTATGGGTCTCTTATGACCAAGGAATTGCCTGTAAGGGATCAATAAAGTATTCATTCATTCAAACATGATCATGTTGCTCAGTTGATTTTTCTCAAAAAGAGTCAAAAACTGTATTTTATGTCTAACATCAGCGTTATGCTCAGTGTATTCTCACATTTGCAGGAATAATTAAACTTTGACATTTTTATCTTTTTGTGTGTTTGTTGAGGGAAAGTATTCACACTCGTCATCTGAACCCGCTTTATTTTCACTAGGGTCATGGGGGTCGCTGGGGGCCTAATCCAGCTACAATGCGGCGGGGTACACCCTGTATGAGTTTCCAGTTCATCTCAGGACTGAACATATATAGACAAACAATCACTGTCACATTCACACCTATGGACAATTTAGATTAACCAGTTAACTAGTTAACCAGTTAACCTATCAGTGCGTGTGTTTGGAAGGTGGGAGGAAACTGGAGTCAAGGGTTTGGAGCACAGGGGTGATGTGTTCTCTTCTGTTTGATTAAATCTTGTTGCTGCATTTTGAACCAGTTGAAGCTTTTTAAGGAATATTTAAAACAAGCTACAAATAAGGAGTTATAATAATCTAATCTAGATGTAATACATGCATGAATTAATTTTTCTACATAATTTTTAGACAGAATATTCCTACTTTTGGCGAATGTTGCACAAGTGAAAAAAGGATGATCTTTATGTTTGGTTAATGTGTGTTTTGAATGAAAGGTTTGGATCAAATAAAACTCCTAAATTTTTAAGTGTGGCACTGGATGTGTGCGGGACTTAAACCTCGTAAGCCCCACTGCAGTTTTCTGGCAAATTCCTCCAAAAATACATGCCCAAATTAAAGCAGCTATTGCTCTGCAACTACCAAGAACAAAGTCATGAAACTACATCTGTGTGAAGACAACACCTGAACGTTTGTAAATCAAGTGTCAGATATCATATATTTGTTACCAAATAACTCTGCTGTGATCACATACACAGCAAAAAAGGGAAAAAAAATCTGTCTAGATAGATATCATTTTAAACTCAATTTAGAGCCTCAAGCTGTGATTTGACAGTGAAACTTCCAATTATGAATCTGTCCATTTCTGAACATTTATCATATAAAATTTGAGGTTTGTACAACAAATAAAAATTATTTTAGTATAATTTGGTCACTTGGAGAGCAGTCTAGCCAAACATACCCAAATGTATTTTTTTTTTTACCATCCAAGTTGATATATGTTACAAAATACGGCCCAATCTGCCGAAAAATTACCGAAAGGTGGAACTGATCTCTGGCTGTCGGGGTCCGGTCGTTGCGGGAAAGTCAATGCACCAGTGGACTTCCGCCAGTACACCCAGTGCGTTCGTTATTTTAAAAAAGGCATAACTTCCGATCGGATGGTCCAATCGCAATGGTTTAAAGTTTGGTAGACTCGTGAATGCCTATAGAACCGAGTAGTTTTACACTGGAACCCTCTTTTCATCCCGGGGTTCAGTGAGACCGCAAGGAGAGTGGATAACGGCTGATGGAAGGTGATGGAATTAGATGCAGACCCAGACTTTTATTCACTGTTTCTACATGCTAATCTATGCTAAACAAACTAAAAACAAGTTTCATCATCTTCTACACATGTGTGAACAATAAATCCAGGTGGAATTTTATATCTACGACCGACCTTTGATAATAAAAAACCGAAGGTAAGAACCAACTCAAAATTAAATCTGTCTTTTCTAAGTATTTTTGTTATAACTCAGTAAATATTCATCAGATTTTGAAACTGATTATACCATTAGAATCCTTGAAGTGTTGGCTTTCTTTATAGTACACGGTATTGCATGTATTATGAAAAAATATAATAATATAATCTGATACTAAATTACTTTGTAGAGAGTATGCCGTCGTACATAAAAAAATACATTTAGAGGAAGGACCCAACCCCAAAAAATACATTTAGAAGTGTTTCATCATCATTATTACAAAGACAACAGTTGTATTCAGTGTATTCATTTTTGGTTACGTAACAACTGGCGGAGCGAACCGATGATGAAGGTGAGTGTTGAAGGGGTGTCCCAATTCATAGGGATTGCTTTTCAAGCCCTACGCCTTATAGCTCCGTTTGAAGGGGTAGGGGTTTGGGTCAGGTTAAGGGGTGAAATGAGATTCAGCCTACGACATGCCAACAGTGGAGGAAAAAAACACAACCGGCTCCGTTTACATGCTGCTTATCCGACCATAGACTGTCTATAAGTTCGTACTTCTTCAACTCTGTCGTCATTGTACTAAGCCCCGCCCTTCAATCTCACCACACAGATGGAGCGTTGTGATTGGACTGGTAAAATCTTACTGGTGCTGGCTGAGGTTCTATGGTGCATCACTTGACCAATGATTCAGGCAAAAATATGTTTTGGTATGAGAGGTGGGCTAGTTTACTAGGCTAAAGTTGAGACAAAACATTGTTAAATATGCACCTATTTTTCTGAAGAAATGTCTTTTTTCTTTTTCAGGTTATTGACAAGTTTTTTGTTTGGACAATTTATAAAATATGTATTTTCATAATTTGATGGACTTTTTACCCCAAAAAAAACAAAGTATTATGAGTTGTCATTATTTATAGATTATTATTTTTCTATCTCCAATGGGCTGGCCCACTGGAGAAATTATTGGGTTCAATGTGGCTCCTAAAGACAATGAGTTTGAGAGTCCTGCTCTACAGATGATTGCCAGTCCAAGTCAGAATCTGTACCTTTGAGTCACAGACCGACGCGTCGTCTCCTGCCTGGGTTTGCTCGTCTTCTGGAACCTCGCCATTAGTCGCTTCAACAACCTGAAATATTATCAGACATTTATTCAATCATCTGCTGTTGCAAACACACTGGGGCATAAGGTAAGATAAGCTAAGCTAAGCTAAGGTAAGGTAAGAAGGGAAGGTAAGCCAAGCTAAAGTGAGATCAGGTAATCTAAGGTAAGGTAAGGAGGTAAGGTAAACTAAGGTAAGGAAAGGTAAGCTACGGTAAGGTAAGAAGGTTAGGTAAGGTAAACTAAGGTAAGGAAAGGTAAGCTAAGGTAAGGTAAGAAGGTTAGGTAAGGTAAACTAAGGTAAGGAAAGGTAAGCTAAGGTAAGGTAAGAAGGTTAGGTAAGGTAAACTAAGGTAAGGAAAGGTAAGCTAAGGTAAGGTAAGAAGGTTAGGTAAGGTAAACTAATGTAAGGAAAGGTAAGCTAAGGTAAGGTAAGAAGGTTAGGTAAGGTAAACTAAGGTAAGGAAAGGCAAGCTAAGGTAAGGTAAGAAGGTTAGGTACAGTAAACTAAGGTAAGGAAAGGTAAGGTAAGGTAAGAAGGTTAGGTAAGGTAAACTAAGGTAAGGAAAGGTAAGCTAAGGTAAGGTAAGAAGGTTAGGTAAGGTAAACTAATGTAAGGAAAGGTAAGCTAAGGTAAGGTAAGAAGGTTAGGTAAGGTAAACTAAGGTAAGGAAAGGCAAGCTAAGGTAAGGTAAGAAGGTTAGGTACAGTAAACTAAGGTAAGGAAAGGTAAGCTAAGGTAAGGTAAGAAGGTTAGGTAAGGTAAACTAATGTAAAGAAAGGTAAGCTAAGGTAAGGTAAGAAGGTTAGGTAAGGTAAACTAAGGTAAGGAAATGTAAGCTAAGGTAAGGTAAGAAGGTTAGGTAAGGTAAACTAAGGTAAGGAAAGGTAAGGTAAGGTAAGGTAAGAAGGTTAGGTACAGTAAACTAAGGTAAGGAAAGGTAAGCTAAGGTAAGGTAAGAAGGTTAGGTAAGGTAAACTAAGGTAAGGAAAGGTAAGCTAAGGTAAGGTAAGAAGGTTAGGTACAGTAAACTAAGGTAAGGAAATGTAAGCTAAGGTAAGGTAAGAAGGTTAGGTACAGTAAACTAAGGTAAGGAAATGTAAGCTAAGGTAAGGTAAGAAGGTTAGGTACAGTAAACTAAGGTAAGGAAATGTAAGCTAAGGTAAGGTAAGAAGGTTAGGTACAGTAAACTAAGGTAAGGTAAAGTAAGCTAAAAGGTAAGATAGAAAAAAGGCTGAACATGTACAGGTTGAAACACAATGAGAAAACAGAAATATGCTGTTAATATAAATTTAGATTTAAATGTATAGAAAAGTACAAAATAGATGTGCATGCACCTAAACATGTTAACATGAGACTTAAACTTAAATTATATGTATAGAATTTATGTAACTTTTAGCTTTTGAGGTGTTTTTACAAACGGAATAAAGGTTAAACCAACATGACAGATTGGTTCTTCAGGGGGTCAGAGGTCATCAGCCCCCCCTGGGGTCCAGGCTAAGGCTTTACTGCATACTCCAAAAAATATATATTGATTTAAAACTGGGTTCTGAAACATGCAGCCCAGGGGCCAAATGCAGCCTGCCAATGGTTCTTTGCCTAGAAATGATGACACTTCAAATTTTTGTCATTGTTTAACTGCAAAAAATATTAAATTATGAAAATATTGACATTTACAAACCATCCTGTAACAATAAAAAGTGAAAAACCTGAACAAATGTGAACAACCTGAAATTAGACGTAATTTGAAGCATTTTCTGCTTCTGTTACTAAGAGTTTAGTGTCTTTGTGGAACTGATCCATAATAAAATACATGGACTAATGATAAACCGAGGCAGAATATTCATAAAATTTACCTTATTTTTCTTTTGAAATTTAACTTTTTTTGCATTTAGATAATTTACAAAAGTTTTTTCATAATTTAATGGTTTTTTGCAGTAAAACAATTACACAAATGTGTAGTTGTCATTATTTATAGGTTATTATCAGTGATTCGTGGGTCGACCACTTTTTTTATCTAACCCGCCCACAACTCGGATCGCAAGAAATATATGTGAAAAGGATAAACCGGACCCGCATTTTTAAAAAGTATTCAATGGTCTTCATGAACACAGTGTTTCCGCTACACTCATTAAGCAGCAGTGTCCCACCATTATTAATTCTTCCCCTCTGCGTCTTCAAATTTCGATACATTTTATGGTTTGTTGCAAATACATCACCACGTTGAAAACAAAAGTAGCTCAAACTACAGACAAATATTTTGAATCATATACTCTTTGCGAGAGCACATCTTGGAATTGACAGATCAGTTGATCAGGCAGTCAGAGTTTTCTCCGTTTGCATATTCGGGCAACGGAGAAAAGGTCCACTTATTACGGTAGTTTGAGATAACCCATCATTTTAAAAAATTAAATAGATATTGGCCAAATATTGACAGCCAGCTAATGTTACGTAACATAACAGCATAACTTAATTGTGCACGGTGCCAACTAAGCTAATTTATAATATAGCATTAAGCTAATATCTATATGAGCTAATGCTGACTCCAGATGAGTTTATGGAAGTATTTGTGAAAAAAGAAAAAAACATTGACAAGGATGAGCGTAGACAGGTATCATTAACCTTTTACATAGTCATAGATTGTGATAACTTATGTTCACATTTGTAATTAAGCGCGAGTGTAAATGATCTAACGTTAGTCAGGGAGGAGTGACGGAAGAAAAGGTGAAAGGTCAAACACAGGCAGGGACCCTAAATGGGTGAAAAAACAGCAGATTTAATTCACAGACAATGGTGAGTGTTATTACTTAACATAATATAACTACATGCCAATATTTCTTAAAATTAATTCAATGTTACTCTGTCCCTATAGGAATGTTCTGGATGCTGCTCAGTGTCAATGCGCCAAGCAGAGTTTGACCAAAGAGCCTGAGAACCTTTCTATGAAAACCCTAGAAAGATCCAGTGCTTTCAGGCTGGGTGCAAACTTTACCACTGAGATTTACATTTGTATTATTCCATTTTAGTTTGGATTATTATTGTTTGTTTTCATTACACCATTTAGTTGTTAAAAATCTAACAAATCACTTCTAGAAATAAAATCAGGTCATTTGTTTACACCGCCACGACTCCCTGGCGCACCTGCCCCCGCTGCAGAAAAAAAAATCCTAGAGGAAACACTGGAACATCACATGACCTTACTCACATTCCTGCATTTATTTCTACATTGAAATTCCATGTCATTGTTTGTAACTTAATATGTTGGGAAAATATTTTGGCCCCGCTTCATCATTCAGTTCAGTTCTCAACGCACAGCATCTAAACCAGGGGTGGACAACCTGTAACACCCAAAGAGACATTTGAACCTGGTTTTCTACCAAAAAGAAAACACTAGGAGCTGCTCCTCATCTTTAAAATTCTCAGCCAATGTGTCCCAAACCTTCCTCTTTTTGTTTGTATGGTTCCAGAGCTTCCACTCTGCCAACTTTATTTTATCTCTTGCTCCCTCCATACCGTAGGATACTGATGACGTTGTACGACACCTTCATGCCAAGGAGGTTATGTTTTCACTGTTGTCTGTCAGTAACATTACTGAAAAAGTTATGGGTGGACTTTGTCCGGGTCATAATTTTCTGTCTGTTAAAAAAAAAAAAAAAAAACTGCCTGCATCTGTCAGTTCACTGCACAAACTCTTTATCATTGTAGTGTAGGTTATACAGAGGAAGCTTTGTGATCTCTCTATAGTATATCTTTAAACATTATGAATTTGAACAACAGCAGTAGAATACAAGACAGAATTTATTAAAATCAAGTTAATCGATGTGTTACGACCATTTCACACCAGTTTAGAACATTTACTCAAAACATAAACTAAACATAAAGGTGACGTGAGGTAATAGAAGTTAGAGACTACTACAGCACGTTGTCACCATGACAACCCAAAAGTACGGTGGATGAGTTGTGTTATCCATCTGACAGACCTACTGAAAATGACATGACAGGTGGGCTACGGCAAAATGAGTTTATGCAGGCTGGTGGACGTCACCAAGGTTTTTTTTACACCATATTTAGCAGCAGATCATCGAATGTTTTCTCTATGTGTGATTGTTTAAAATGAGCTTTAACATAACATCGCTCAACCTCGCAATGCAACTTGTGATTAAAAAGGTAAGTGAGCATGCAGTAGTGTGTGTGTGTGTGTGTGTGTGTGTGTGTGTGTGTGTGTGTTGACAAAGCAACTGTTTTCCTTTCTCGCTGACTGACTTCAACCGGTTAATGAGGCTCAGTGATCAACCAAGATTTTTTAGAAATTTCCCCATCCCTACTGTGAACTCACCTGTTGTACATCCAGGGGTTTTTCAAAGGCGTCCATCAGGGACAGAGCGTCCAGTTCATCTCCCACCACCACATCACACCCCTCCTGTGGACAAAACCATACACATCAGACAGTAAAAGTTGTCAGGCTAAGGAAAGCTAAAATAAAACTTATCGATCACATCAACAGGGAAAATGCAGCAAAAATAAAATGCAAAGAAAGTGTTTCCAACTTAGTACAAAATGTAATTATAGACTAAAGATTGACCGATACAGCTTTTTAATGGTCGATGCTTTTCCAAAGAAGTCAATATCAACAAAAAAAAATTGAATATATATATATATATATATATATATATATATATATATATATATATATATATATATGTGTGTATGTATATGTATATATTCCCCTCCTTTTTTAATGAATGCGTTTGTTTCATTTCTGTTTTTTTGTTTGTTTTTTTCAGATGTGTAAAAGTATTTTTGGCTGCCAGTCTTTTCTTTTGGGTGTTAAAGGTTTCCCAGCCTGTTCTAGATGATTTCACCTTTTATTAAATCCATTTGAGAAGTTCACGTGTTAGTAGCTGGTCATTGAGGACTGACAGTTTGGACCAGAGGTGGAAAATAAGTTCATTAGTTAGTGTACTTAAGTGCATTTTTGTATTTTCTTGAGATTACATTATGTGATATCAAGAGGAATGGTTTATTTTATACTACATAGAAATCCTGGGTGTTGTGAACCTGTTTTTGTTTTTAGATCAACAAAAATAATAACCCAAAATGATTGACTTCATACTGTCATGCATACCACTTTTTTTTTGTCCTGGACTCGGTCTTGTCTTGGACTTGAACCACTTCAGACTCGGTCTTGACTTGGTCTCGACCGGTCCTGGTCTTGATTACAGCCCTGCCATGACCCAATAAAACACATCATCTACATACTAACTTACTTTGAAAGGATTTATTTTTTGATATTTTTGACATTTTTCTGTTTTTCCCTGCTTAAATAAGTATTATTTTATCCATAGCAAAAATAAATAAATAAATGCAGTTTTACATTTTACTTTATTTTAATTGAGAAGTTGTACTTTTTTTTTTTGACTTTTACTTCAGTAAAGGATTTAAATCAGTACTTCTATTTTTAACAGAGTATTTTTCACACCAGATACCGAATGGGAGTACTTTGACCACCTCGGTTTCTATTTTAACTTGAACTGAAATGTTGACCACAGCTAAAAGGTGGAAAAGGAGCCAATGAACAACAGTTTAACTCTGAGCTCACACTGAACCAACCTGTTGGATGTCCGCAGTTTTTCCAAACCCATCCACCAGGGACACAGATTCCACTTCATCTCCCGCTGAGTCGGACCCCTCCTGCCACCAGAGGTGATTAAAGTACTCACATTACATAGTAGTGTGACTCTCAATTCTCAATTGCAATAAAGTAAAAAGTAAAACTGCTTTTATTTCCTATGGGTGAAATAATACTCATTTAAGCAGGAAAAACAAGATCTAAAATATCCAAAATATAAAGCCTTTAAAAGTGAGTTATTGTGTAGATGATGTGTTTTATTGGGTCAAAAGTCATAAATAGAAGATTTTAAAAAGTGCATAATTATGAGATTTTTAAAAAAGTCATAATTTCTGATTTTTCATATGGTCACATTTGTCTAGTTTGAAAAAGTAATGAGTCTATTCTGAGAATGTACAGAGTATAAATTACAGATATTTCTATAATTGACAAGATAATTTAATTCATATTAGACACTGAACCCTGACTTAGGGTCCCAGTAGGACTGACCGAACCTTAGAAACCTACTGGTGTATGAGAGTGTGAGTGTGTGTGTGTGTGTGTGAGTGTGAGCGTGAGTGTGTGTGTGAGAGTGACTGTGAGTGTGTGTGTGAGCGTGAGTGTGTGTGTGTGACTGTGTGTGTGACTGTGAGTGTGTGTGTGTGTGTGTGTGTGTGTGTGACTGTGAGTGTGTGTGTGACTGTGTGTGTGTGTGTGACTGTGAGTGTGTGTGTGACTGTGACTGTGAGAGAGTGTGTGTGAGTGTGTGACTGTGTGTGTGTGACTGTGTGTGTGTGTGTGTGTGTAACTAATGTAAAGCACTTTGAGCACCATGAAGGTGGAAAAGAACTATAGAAGTGCAGAACATTTACCATTTATAAATGTAGAGTACAAAGTACAGATATTTATACAAAAATGTAGGGAGTGAAAGTCGAAAGTTGTCAGAATAATAAATACTCAAATAAAATACGGATATTTAAAATCTACTGAAGTACAGTAAAGGAGGTATTTGTACTGAGTTACTTCTACCTCTGCCTGCCGCGGACAAAAGCGTTAGCATCGTTAAAGGCTAACGGTTAGCATTAGCATATTAGGCTAGCTGTTGCAATTAGCCTTTAACAGGCGGCTAAAGATAAACATAGCTGCGTGTCTAGGGGTTAATTCGCTATTAATTAATTGAATCATTCAAAGTAATGGAGTACGAACGTACCGCAGTCACTACTCTGGCTGGATTACCGTCTTCTGTTAGTTTCTCCATGATATAACCAAACTCAACCCTTCACATTACAGAAACACTTTGCCGTCATTATTATGTACAACGCATGCGCAAAGGTCAGAGGTCAACCGTGCCGAAAAGATAGCGAGGTCCGGTGTCAAAATGTGCAAAAGTGGTTACAGTACTCCCATTCAGTACTGCAGTGCAAAGTACAACTTCTGAATTAGTTTTTTTTTTTTTTTTTTTTTTTAAAGGAAATTGCATTTTTTGCTATGTATGAAATAATACTTATTTAAGCAGGAAAAACAGCAAAGTTTAAAAAATTTCCAAAAATAAATCCTTTAAAAGTGAGTTAGTGTGTAGATGATGTGTTTTATTGGGTCACGGTACTGAGTTTAGTGGGTATGGACAGGACATTTAAGAAAGAAAAAGGGGGGGGGGGGGCTCAAAATTTAGATGACACGATATCATTATGACATAAAGATTTAACACATGAATAATTATGAGATAAAAAGTCAAAATTGTGAGATACAATCATACACATGATATTTTTAAAAAAAGCATAATTATGAGGGAAAATTATTTAAATCATGACATAAAAGTCATAATTATGATATCGAAAGTCATAATTTCTCTGCACTGATTTTCCCTCTGAAGACACTGATTTTTCACATTGTTTAGTTTGAAAAAATAACGAGACTATTCTGAGAATGTAAGGAGTATAACGTACAGATATTTATATAATTGTAAGGAGTATAAAGTACAGACATTTATACAAAAATGTAGGGAGTAAAAGTAAAAAGTTTCTACAAAAATAAATACTGCAGTACAGTAGATACCAAAAAAAGTTACTTAAGTACAGTAAAGGAAGTGTTTCTACTTAGTTACTTCCACCTCTGATAATAAAAGAGGAATAAATTGTATAATCAATGCATTTGTAGAAGAAGACAATAGAAAATGTCTTAAGGTAAAATAACTGTATATATGTTCTGATCAGTGTCTGTTTTAACTTCACATTAATTTGATGTTTTCTATATCTGAATCAACTTACATTAAATATTAACATAATAAACTAAAATGACTGATTGATGATCTGATTACATTTTACACCTCAAAAACTGGTCAAACTGGTCATTTTAATAAAAATAAATGTGCATTAATCTTTCTGACCAGCAGGTGACGCAACAAGACTAAAAAAAGAAAACCGAATCAGAAACTCCAGCTGCTTTTCTTTGAAAACATCACCCTGTTCAGACAATATTCATTCAAAAAAAGTTATTTTATTTCATATTTCATGAAACTCATTGACTGTTATGGTAAAACATGTTATATGGAGCATGTGTCCATTTATAATGACTGAATTCCAGCCAATTAAACATGAAATTACCTTAATTATTAAAAGATAAGATATTTTAACCTTAAATCTTTCATACATTGTATTATTGAAGCTTTAATCGAAAATATAATATCTGTAACAATTACTCTAAAGTTTATACCAAAATTATGACAAAAATGTTTCACCCCCCCCCTTACATTACAACATCATTGATATGTGTAACATCCACTATAATTATATTTGACGTGATATTTCTGTAAATAAATAATATTGTCTTTACGAAGCAGCTTTTGGATACTAATATAATAAATATATTGATCATTAAACTTGTGTTTAAGGAAAGAATTTACTGTTATATATTGACATGATATGTATATTTGGGAGTAATAATCCCATTCAGATTTATAATAAATCATGCATAAAAGAGTTAAACAATCTGATCAGAAAAGAAACTAAACATCAAATATTATTCAGTTTAGTTCTTCTTAATATGCTTTATTTTTTTTTATTTTATTGTATTAATTTTTTTTATCTTAAAGGTAATTATTCAGATTTTAACCACTCAGCTGAATATAACAATAACGTTTCTGTTGTATAATATAATATGAAGTTCTAATTTGAAAACAATCAGAGGTGGAAGTAATTAAGTACAAGTACTTCATTTACTGTACTTAAGTACAGTTTTCAAGTATATGTACTTTACTGGAGTATTTCTTTTTCTGGAAACTTTTGACTTTTACTCCCTACATTTTTAGATGTGTAGATGGTAAATGTTCTGCACTTCTATGGTTCTGTTCCACCTTCATGGTTCAAAGCTCTTCACATTAGCCTCACATTCACCCATTCACACACACTCATACACCTAGCCTAGGATCTAGTCTGTCGCCAGTGGCCGCAAATGGTATTTTCTACGGGGAGACAGACTAGACAGCCTAGGATCTGAAAATCCAAAATGGGTCGGACCATTCAAATCGCGAGGGGTGGGATTGGAGCCCGCCCTGCCTCATGACGACACAAATACGACACGTAATGTTGTAGTCGCAGAGACGTAGCAGCTAGCACACCAAAGAGAAGAAGAAGGCGTAGCTGCTAGCTAGCACACATTGCCGTAACACCAGTTGCTAGCTGCTAGACAACATGGCTCATCACCAGGAACAACCATTCGAGCTGGCTTTGGCAGCAACGCTAGGTGATTTAAAATTACAGTTTTCCCTGCGAGAGGAGCAGAAAACGGCACTTAAGCTGTTTTTGGAAAAAAAGGGACGTTGTCGGAGTTTTGCCCACCGGGTATGGCAAAAGTTTGATTTATCAGCTGGCTCCGCTAGTGGGACGACGCATGGGTCTGCACAACCCGCTGGTGATCGTTGTGTCACCCCTTTTAGCCCTAATGGATGACCAGTTACAAGAGGCAGAAAAACTGGGAATACGAGCAGCACAACTCGGCAAAGGCGACCCGGAGGAGATCCGAAGCGGCCGGTGCCAAATAGTGTACGGGAGTCCGGAATCATGTTCATCGCTCTGATTGGTTGGCTCTGACTGGTTACCCATCCAATAGCGTGGCGTTGTGTAAAGAGAAAACTTGACAGACAGCGGTTATCCCGCCCACAAATTCGCCTAGACTTTCTAGACTGCCCCCGTAGCAAATGCAGTTTGCGGCCACTGGGGACAGTCTAGATCCTAGGCTAAGAAGGCAAGGCAAAGTTTATTTGTATAGCACAATTCATACACAGGGCAACTCAAAGTGCTTTACAAAAATGGAAAAGAGGCAGGTTAAAAACATACAATTACAGTTAAAAGACATTGAAAATTTAAGATGCATTAAATCATACAGTTAAAAACATAAAAATCAATGAATTTAAAATAAAGTAAAAGAGAAGAGTGCAGTTGGATTCCCTTTCAGTTGTATGCACCGTAGAACAGAGTTGTTTTCAGCCTGGACTTAAACACTGTCAGAGTAGAGGCCTGTGTGACGTCATCAGGAAGACTATTCCAGAGTTTAGCTGCATGGAACTGAAACGCAGCTTGTTTAGTCCTGACTCTGGGCACCAGCAAAAGGTTCTGAGGGTCCGAGATGGTTCATATGGGACCAACATGTCACAGATGTACTTTGGTGCTTAGACCATGGACAGACTTATACACAAGCAGAGCTGTTTTAAAGTCTATTCTCTGAGCGACAGGAAGCCAGTGCAGGGACCTGAGCACAGGACCAATATGGTCATACTTCCTGGTTCTAGTCAGGACCCGAACAGCGGCGTTCTGGATGTACTGCAGCTGTCTTCCAGCTCTCTTAGAGAGTCCAGTCAGAAGGCCATTACAGTAGTCTAACCTGCTAGAGATAAATGCATGGATAAGTTTCTCTAAGTCTGGTTTAGACAGTAAACCTTTGATTCTGGCAATGTTTATGAGATGGTAAAAGGCTGATGATGTTATTGATTTAATGTGGCTATTAAAGTTTAGGTCTGAGTCCATTTTTACCCCTAGATTTCTAACCTGATTTTTAGCTTTTAAACTAACTGATTCCAAGTGACTGATGACACTTTCTCTGGGTTTTTGTGGGCCAAAAACAATGACTTCAGTCTTGTCTGAGTTTAGTTGGAGAAAGTTGTTTTGCATCCACACAGTGATCTGTTGGAGGCAGTGACAGAGTGAGTCCACAGGCACATGTTCACCTGCTGTCAGCGAGATGTAAATCTGTGTGTCGTCTGCGTAGTTGTGGTAGGACACGTTACTACTGCAGAGTGTGGAAGTAGCTCAGTGGAGGTGTTTGTTTAGATTTAGATATCTGTACCTAAAACATGCCTTGGGTGGTTATTTTTCTGACAACTTTGCTTATACTCTATATATGTACTTTATACTCTTTACATTTATATAAATATTTGTACTTTATACTCTTTACATTTATATAAATATATGTACTTTATACTCTTTACATTTATATAAATATATGTACTTTATACTCTTTACATTTATATAAATATATGTACTTTATACTCTTTACATTTATATAAATATATGTACTTTATACTCTTTACATTTATATAAATATATGTACTTTATACTCTTTACATTTATATAAATATATGTACTTTATACTCTTTACATTCTCAGAATAGACTCATTACTTTTTCAAACCAGACAAATCTGACAGTATGAAAAATAAGTCAGAAGTCAGAAAATGTGATTTACTATAATATAATTTTTATATTTTATCTCTTAATGCATTTTTTAAAATCTCCTTTTTATGACTTTTGAATTTTTCTTAAATGTTCTGTCCATACCCACTAAACTGAGTATCATGACCCATTAAAACACACCATCTACACACTAACTCATGTTTAAAGGTTTTTTTTTGTTTTATTTTTACATTTTTACATTTTTCTGTTTTTTCCTGTTTAAATAAGTATTATTTCATCCATAGCAAAAAAGTGAAGTTTTACTTTTTACTTTAGTACAATTCAGGAGTTGTACTTTTTAAAAAACGTTTACTTCATTAAAGCAGCTGAATCAGTATTTCTACTTTTACCAGAGTATTTTTTCACACCAGTTACTGTATTTCTATTACAGTACAAAATGGGAGTACTTACCACTTCTGCAAATTACTTTTATTTTTATTTTTGACACCAGACCTCACCATTTTTTCAAGTACTTTTTCACACCAGTAGGTACTTGTACTGCAGTACAGAATGTCAGTACTTTGACTACCTCTGCAAGTAAGTCATGAACATTAGACTTAAAAGAGCATGAAATTACTGAAAATATACAAAAACAATTAAATACATGCTTGTAAAGTGTGAAAAAGTATGCAGTTGGATGTAAATCTGGGTAAACACATGTTTCGACTCAGTAGAAATGAACCAAAAATGACTTTTATAGAATCCCCAAACACCAGATCCAAAACCCCCTGAAAGTCCCAGATCCACTGTCGTGTCCACATACATGCGTGTGCAAAGAACTGTTTGTTCTTGATGAATGATGGAACACTGAGCACTTTTCCTCTGCGTAACAGCTTCAGTCTGTGTTCTGTCATTATTAATGCCAAATGAAATCACTCTGCCAGCAAAACAAATCACCCACAGGTAGAAATAACGTCAACTTCAACCTTTAACTCTTATAATTACCACTTACCATGAAAAAGGGCTTCTATACAACAAAATAGATATGAGAAAAAACACATACGTACATACATACATAGATACGTACATACATACGTACATACATACATAAATACATACATACATACATACATGTATACATTCATACAAAGCACTTTGAGCACCATGAAGGTGGAAAAAGCGCTATATAAGCGCAGGCCATTTTTACCACACATGCATAAATGCATACATACATACATTCATACAAACATACATACGTACATACATACATACATACATACATACATACAAACATACATACGTACAGTATATACATACAAACATACGTACGAACCAGTGATGCCTTACATGTAAAATATGAGGAAAAAGCCATAATAATGCAATAAAGTCATAATAATGAGAAAACAGTCAAAAAATGAGCGATAAAAATCACAATTATGAGACAGCAAGTCAATAAATATGAGATAAATAGTCAAAAAATATGATATAAAAGCCATTATAATGAAATAAAATGTCATAACTAGAAAAGCACTCTGAGAGCGCAGACCTCCGCGAAAGTAGACCCCACCCCCCACCCCAATCACCCTCAAAATGAAATCAGTTCTTCCTGTTCACATTTCCAACATATCCTGAAAATTTCATCAAAATACGTCCATAGGTTTTGGAGTTATCTTGAACACAGACAAACAGATAAACGCAAAAACAAAACCTCTTTGTAATAATTATGTTCCTATGGTCATGGGTACCACTTGGTAGTGAGGAAAAGTACCGTAGCACAGAGGTTAGGGGCGTTTCCAAACACAACCCCCATCGGGTTCAGGGCTGTAGTTCCACCCCAGCTCCACTAGGGGGAGATCCGGTCCTTCTTTTCCAGTCTGTGCCTGGTTCAGCATCACAAGGACCAGGGCGCGTGTGATAGTGGATGATGTGATGGGTGTGTGTGTACTTGTATTCCTATCTTAATGGGGACATTGATATGTGTTATGCATAAACAGTGACACTATGGTGACCTCTGACACTATGGTGACCTCTGACACTATGGTGACCTCTGACACTATGGTGACCTCTGAGACTATGGTGACCTCTGACACTATGGTGACCTCTGACACTATGGTGACCTCTGACACTATGGTGACCTCTGAGACTATGGTGACCTCTGACACTATGGTGACCTCTGACACTATGGTGACCTCTGAGACTATGGTGACCTCTGAGACTATGGTGACCTCTGACACTATGGTGACCTCTGACACTATGGTGACCTCTGACCTCTGACACTATGAGGACTTCTGAAACCATGGGGACCAAAATTCAAGTAAAATAGAAATGTAGGTGAAACCTGTGTGAATTATGCAAATTTATGCAAATCATGTCCCCTATAAACACATTAACTTGTTTTCTCTGAAAGTCCCCATAAAACCTGAGAGAAACAGGTGCAAAACCAAACATGTATTTTTCAAAGGTTTCAAGATGTCTTCTATTTTTTCCCCAATTTATTTTACTTTTTAAACATTATTAGTTATTTTTTAACATTTAACATTTTAATGTAATTTTATTATTTAATAATAAAAAAATATAGATATTTTTAAATATTTTTTTGTATTTATTTAAAAAACATCTTTCATCTTTCCATTTATTTTACTTTTTATTGTTTTGGGGTTTTTTTATTGAATTTTTGTATTGAATTCAATAGAATTGTACTATTTTATTCATTTTTGTAATATTTTAATTACTTTTTATTTTTTTAAATATATATATATATATATATATATATATATATATATATATATATATATATATATATTTTTTTTTTTTTTTTTAAAAGATGCATTTATGCTCACTATCCAATCCAATCGCTACTTTACCTAGAAGTGATGATTACAGAGTTGGTCCTCATGAGACATGGAGGTATGTGTGTGTGTGTGTGTGTGTGTGTGTGTGTGTGTGCACTTGTATTTCTATCTTTATGGGGACATTGATATGTTTATACAGACACACCATGGGGACCTCTGACACTATGGGGACAAAAATTCAGGTCCTCACGAGGGTTAAATATAAATGTAGGTCCCCATTAGTAAAACAGAAATGATGCGGTCCCATAAAAAAAAATAAAAAAAAATAAAAATTCTGGAAATCCTTATAAAGCAGGAGGGAAACAGGTGCAAACATGTATTTTTCAAAGGTAAAAATGTCTTTTATTTATTTTTAGGCTGTGTTTTCAAAAGATAGTTCTTTTTATGTAGTTTTTAAAATTATGTATTTGTTTTTATTATTTTTTCATTTTATTTATTATTTAAATTATTAGTATTATTTATTTGTATTTATTCATTCTTTTTATTTTTTGTAAATTCCATTTAATTTTCTAATTAGTATTTATTTATTTGTATTATTTTATTTTTTATTAAAAAAATTTAAAAGATATATTTAGACTCACCACCCAAAGGGTACTTGATTACAAATGCGTGTGTGTGTGTGTGTGTGTGTGTGTGTGTGTGTGTGTGTGTGTGTGTAACATGCACAGGCTGATGGGTTTAGTTCTAATTCATGTCAGTGGGCGATCATGTGACCAGAGCTCCTCTTCATCATGTGACATCACAAAGGTCACCTGATCAGTCCAGACCACAATTATGAACATTTACACCTAATTGTTTATTGCACAACTGTGTAAATTAACTGTTAGGGTTGAAACAGGGTTGTGTTTTCTGGTTCCCAGGTTTATTAATCTCACTGAGTGAGATTATTGTAATAACATTGTGTGTGTGTGTGTGTGTGTGTGTGTGTGTGTGTGTGTGTCTGCAGATACATATCATGCTATAACTCAATGAATACTTGAAATATCACAATGAAATTAAATGGGCAAATACAAATAACTTCTGCACATCAGATGCAATGATCAATTTAAGTAAAGGTCAAAGGTCAAGGTCACAATTAACTAAATGGTCAAAATCACATTATGTGTTATAACTCAAGAACAGAGGGTCACAGAACTTTCAGATTGGTGCCAAACAATGCGAAATGAAGATTTATACAATTCTCATATTTAGTGTTATCACCTATGACCAATAGTTTTTGAGATCTCTGGATGTCAAAAGGGACCTGTTGCAAAATTAACTTGTGTAACACTGTGTCAAACATAAACATATCACACTATAACTTAATCAATACTGGATATATGATCATAATGTTACACGTACTGATGCATATATACATATAACGAAATTAGCAATATTGCAAAAGGTCAAAGGTCAAGGTTGCATTTAACAGAAAGGTCAAAATATGGGCGAGATTAGACATTCTCTGAATACTAGTTTGCTCTCTGAGTTCGTCGAGTTATGTGCACATTTTTACTTAAGCCTCCTTCCTCTGACTCTTTGCTCCTGATCTGGGTCCGACCCTCTTTGAACCGGGTCTAGACCTCTTTGGACCAGGTCTGAACCTCTTTGCATTAGGTCTGGACCTTTTTAGATCGGGTCTGGTGAGCTCAGGCTGGTCCTGTGACCCGGGTGTATTTTTAGCCTTGGCTGCAGAAGCTGGAGCTGTGTGCAACTCATGTGCAAAACCAAATGGAGTCCGAGCGGCCTGTCATCTGCGCCTCCCGTGGAAAAACCTCGTGATTATTAGCCCACATTCTTTCTCTATCTGTTTTATTTTTCCCTGCTGTTGCACAACCGGGCCTCCGTTACACAATGCCGCAGCACGGGGCCGATCACCTGCTCCCACTTCTCCACTGTCTGTCTCTCTTGCATTGGAGACTCAAGACCGTGAACGCACCACGACCTGTCGCAGACGCTCAGGTGAATTGCGAAGGGAAAAGGCGCGGGACAGTCTGGAAATTCGTCCTGTCTGACAGAAAAACCTCCCGTAAACAAACCGGGCGGAGCAGGGAGGGGGGATTCTCCGAAACCGAGGCCCACGTGGGATCATGCGGCCTCAGCCAATGGGTGCAGAGTCTGGGGGATCTATTGACAGCAGAGAACCAATCAAAGGGCACCGGGCTGTGCGTGGGCACGCCCCCAGCGGAGAGCCGCTATTTAAGAGCAGATCTTCTGCTTCTCAGACACAGATCGCTCTTTTGGACGCAGAACTCTGGACTAACTCTGAATTTACGCACTTTTTTAAACGGATCTGGATTTAACTCTGACTGGACTGTATTTACTGCGGAATACTTGCCACGGAACCTCCACGCGCTGTGGATCTTTGTTTTTTAACCTGGATCTTGTGGATTATTTGACTGACTTCAACATGACTCTGGAGGAGGTTGTTGGATCTCACACCACCGACAAAAAGTAAGTTTCAACATGAGTCAAGTCCGCTCATTAGTCAGCTGTTCGTGTGGGTCTCTGGGTTCTGGGGTCCAGATCTGCGGGCTTGGGTCCTGCTTCTTACCCTCTGTGTGTCTTCATCCTGCACATGCGCAGAAAAATGCGCAGAAAATAATAATAATAATAATAATAATAATAATAATAATAATAATAATAATAATAATAATAATAATAATAATAATAATAATAATAATAAAAAGTCAGTTTAATATGTGCGTTAAATTCTCATAACAGCTGTTCTGTGGGTCTGGGTCTGGGTGTGTTTAGGATGGATGCGGTGGGCCAGGTTCTGGAGGACCTGCTGGTCTGGGTCTGGGGTCTAACGGTGTATTTGTGTGCAGGATGGATGCGGTGGGCCAGGCTTTGGAGGACCTGCTGGTCGCAGCTCAGCGTCAGGACTGTCTGACTGTGGGAGTTTATGAATCTGCCAAACTGATGAATGTGTAAGTATCAGCTGCACGCGCGTCCACGCTCACACCTCCATCAGCATCATCTAACTCCTCCTCCTCCTCCTGCTGCTGCTCCTGCAGGGATCCAGACAGTGTGGTTCTGTGTCTTCTGGCCACAGATGAGGAGCACACAGATGACATCGCTCTTCAGATCCACTTCACTTTGCTTCAGGCTTTTTGCTGCGACAACGACATCAACATCGTGCGCGTGTCCGGGATGCGGAGGCTGGCGGCGCTCCTGGAGGAGGACACGGAGGACAGCAATGGGAACGAGCCCCGGGACCTGCACTGCATCCTGGTGACGGTGAGTCCCCCCAACTAGAACAAAACCAGAATCCGTGTATCATTTGTTCTTTCGGTTTTTTTTCAAAATAAACCCAAAAATAAGACAACGAAACAACAAGTTGGGTTTGCAATTTTCCTTTTTGTGTTTAAATGAATAATGGGAAAAACGGACAACGGCCGTTTTCCGTTTTGTTCAATTCTCGACCACGAACATCCGGGGCACTGAACACATGCGCGGACCATAGCAACCAGGCCATAGCAACCAAGCCAAGGGGGAACACGACCTCTCACTACTGCTAGCTAAGCCGATGCGTTTTGCACGTGTGCCTGTTCTGTCTGATTCAATCATATTTTTCTGGTGATATCTTTTAAAAAAAGTGCAGTTTACGATAGAGAGAAAGATGGTGAAGAACTGTTGTGTTCAACTGCACCAACAATGTTGCTCATCAATCACATTTGTCATTTTATATGATTCCTAGCTTACTGAGCCTGAAAGAAGAAAATGGCTGCTAGCTAGTAACAGAACAGATTATTATTATTATTATTATTATTATTATTATTATTATTATTATTATTATTATTATTATTATTATTATTATTATTATTATTATTATTATTATTATTATTATTATGTTATTATTATTATTATTATTATTATTATTATTATTATTATTATTATTATTATTATTATTATTATTAAAAGACACTTTTTAAAAACTTATACTTAATGAGAGAATGGTACACATCTGGGTACCCCAGAAACAAGGACACTGTTTGCATTATCCCTCGCTAAAGCCTCTGGCTTAAAGTCATCCTGATATTGGTGAACCATTCTGGCCACCACTGATGATCGCCAAACTAAATTTAGACACAATGAAAATGCTAAAAATGAAATAATTGTAGGACTAGTGAGTGAAAAACACCTGACGCTTTGAAATATGCAATTTTGTATCCCCCCCCCCATGCTAAAACCGGAAGTGTAATGATGGCCGATCACATGGTGCGTGATGTCGCGCCGATATCGAGAATTTTGACCTGAAGCAAGTTGAGGAAACCGTAAATGAGCGTGACCCACAGTGACAAAGATGTAAACCTACATCCTATTTGGGGAAACTAGGAGGGTCACCCCAAAACCTGAAGATATGACCACGGAGAAAACTGGTGTCATATCATACCATAATGACCTTCAAGTCTGGTGGACATGTTTGTTTCAGTTATTAGGATTCATTTCCAGTTTACCCAATTTGCTTCAGGTAAAAATGAGATAAAACAGGAAATGGCCATTATCCGTATTTTCTATTATTCATTTAAACACAAAAAGGAAAACTGAAAAAAATGCATCACTATTGTTTTTTTCATTTTGGTTTTGGAAACAAACAATTAAGAATCAAGTAGTTTTTTAATTGTCTTAATTTTGGTTTTATTTTGAAAAACGAATGAATGAATGATACACAGATTAAGCAGAATGAACTAGTTTTTCTTTATTTTCTTGCTGATTTTGTCCATTTTCACATTGATTTTGTTGCTTATAATTTTTGATTTATTATTATTTATAATTATTGAGTCTCAGTTTCTCTCCTACACTGATTTTCCCTCTGAAGTGACTGTTTTTTTCATACTGTCACATCTGTTTAATTTGAAAAAGTCTATTCTGAGAATGTAAGAAGTATAAAGTGCATATATTTATACAAATGTAAAGAGTATAAAGTACAGATATTTATATAAATGTAAAGAGTATGAAGTTAAAAAGTTTCAAGAAAAGTACTCAAGCCATGTACAGATACCTAAAAAATGTACTTAAGTACTTTAAGTACTTTTCTTAATTCCTTTCCACTTGTGTCAATGACAGAAAAAGCCCTTTGACCCTAAACATGTTTTTCAACCTAAAGACCAGGTGTGTGACGTGCCTCTTTCCTGTGTTTTCCCAGAATCCCCCTGTACAGCCTCTGCAGTGTCAGGCGCTACAGGATGTCAGCAGCTTCTGTGAGGAGAGCCGCTGTAGGAACCAGTGGGTTCCATCCCTGGAACTGCGGGACCGCTGAGCCGGGCTGAGCCGTACCGCGGCCAGAGCGTGGAAACAGTCCAAACAGCCGTCCTCATGAGCACGAGGACTTAACGGTGTTTGAGCAGAAGGAGCGGAGTACCTCCTGGAGCCCAACCGCGCTCCCTGTCGGAGCTGGTACCGGACCGGTTCTTCTGTGGAATATGGAGGGACGGAGCTTCAGGTTCAGGCCCAGTAGAGAGTTCTGGGATGTTCGGAGCGGCCGTCAGCTGACCCAGTGACGGTGCTCTGAATTGATGCAGGAAGGAGGAGGGGCTTGGACAGAGGAAGGAGGAGGAGCTTGGACAGAGGCTCCGGACTGAGCGATAGGTGGGCGACTAACGGACATGTGCCATCAGTCTGTACTGCTGGTGTTGCCATGGAGACCACAGCTGATGATGGTCTGACCTGAGCACAGTTGTGTTTGAATCTGGTCACATGTTGAATTGTTGGTGAATAAAGTGTTAAAGGAGACGTTGAGCGTTTGATGTGAGTCACGTTGTGATCATTTAAATGAAACTGTCAAAAAGATGAAACTGCTCCAAACAACGGAACGATTCTGGACGTTATTAACAAAGCTTTGTCATCAATTATTAGAATTTTCTTACAGTGACATCACATGGTGGCGGCCATGTTGGATTATGTAACTTTAACCCTGTATAGGACTTGTTAAGGAAAAAAAAAAGAATGACCTTTGATTTTGAGTGTTTTAAGGCTGAAAATAAATGTCCTATGTTCACTTTTCTTAGTTTATTTTTGTGTATTTTGTGAGAAACTTGAGTACAAAATAAAAAAATGAACAATTGACCAACATGAAGCGTATTAATCATGATTAATCGAAATTAACCCTCAATGGGACTTAATAAGGAAATTCATGGTAACACTTTATAATACCTACACACAATTCACTATGTATTAACTATTTAAGTATTGCTAAATGGTTTGGTAATGTATTGTTCATACACAATTCATCATAAACGAACCATTTGTTAACAAACTATTAACAAATTTTGTAAAATTAGATCATTTTTAACAGACAGGTTCAGTGTTTGAAAAGAATGAAATTTTACTAGTATGAACCTTACAAGATATTAACAAATAAGTAACAAATAGTTAATACATAATGGAGTCTTTGTAGTGTTACCCAATTCATTTGTAAAAAAAAAAAAAAAAGGATTGTAAGTGTATTAAGACCTAAAATAAATGTCCTTTGCTCAGTTTACAAAATTGACCTTTGGACCAGTATTTTGGACTGGTTGGACCGTCATTACCTCGGCCAAGGAGGTATTAAATTCGAGTCAGTTTGTCTGTCTGTCAGCAGGAATACGCAAAAAGTTCTGAAAAGACTTTGATTAAACTTTCAGGAATTAAAGATAATGGGTCAAGGAAGAGCAATGAAGGTCAAAGGTCACACTAAAGGTCAACAGTTAAAACACATCAGTGGAAATATCTCAGGATTCAGACTCTCACAGTTTTTTGCATTCACAGCATCTACTCTTCGGACATCAGTTGGGTCAACACCTATGGCTCCATCATATCGCATGTGAATGAAAAATCAAGCCTTGGCAGGGGTCTGCTGTCTCTGACTGCTGTGTTGATAAATGACTTTGTCCCATGAGGGTATTTTTTTATATTTTTTTATGAATTCTTAATGTAAAAAAACATTTAATTTCAGAATGATTCTAAAATTATTAAAAAAATATAACCTGTCCGCACTAGACCTTCCTACTGGCTGCAAATCTAATGTGCTTTCGTCTAGTTTCGCTCAATGTAAATTTTGGCTAGATTTCTCTGACACTGGCCGACCAATCACAGTGAAGAGGGGGGGTGGAACAAAGTGATGCAGCAACGATTCAGAGAGAAACAAGTGTAAACAACCATAGAAGAAGAACAACAACAGATGTAGATTTCCTTTTATCACAGATGAGTGAAGAATGTGAGAAAACGTCAACAATCTTTAAATTCTTTTTACAGAAGCGACATCAGTCGTTCAGCTCCATAATCCACCATTTTGTTTATCATTCCTAACTTTCTCCAGACTCCTCCGTAAACTTTCAGGCGCTCTAACTACGTCATCCTAAAGATTACACTGGTTGGTTGTAGTACCGTCCTATTGCATACAGAGGATTTGAAAGACAACCTTTTAGCCCCGCCTCCTCTGACTATGAAGCACCACTAGACCCATACATGGAATGAATAGAGATAGCACTGCTAGGATAAAAAAATTACATAAAAATATTCATGTTAGTAATGAATTCTGAAAAGTTGATGAACATAAGGTTGAATGGACGATTACAAATCAGATGTGGTTCAAGAGGAAACAATTAAGTCTCATTATTTTCTGAGTGAAGTAGTTTTTTTTTTTTTTTTAACTGTTTAAAAACATTTTGGCGATGTTGCACAAGTGAAAAATGGCTGTTCTACATGTTTGGTTAATGTGTGCTTTAAATGAAAGATCTGGATCAAATAAAACTCCTAAATTTTTAACTGTGGCACTGGGTGTTACACTTAACACTTGTCTAAAGTAACTATCTGGTCAGTTAGGGAGTCTCTCACATTTTAAGGCCAATTATAATGACTTCACTTTTTTTAGGGTTCAATAAAAGATAATAGGGAGCCTAAGTCCCCGCCCCTTCCGGTCGGTCCACTGGGCCTAAGTTCGTAAAAATGTAACATGAGAGTGGATGAGGATAAAATAATTATTTTCTGCTCCACTTTACTTTATGTCCTGAATCACACATTTGCTGTACTTCAATTATAATCATAACCAATGATGTGTGTTTGGAGTTTCTTTGTTACGTGTTTTGTGATTTATTAGCGTGTAAAAATATGTCATTATTTGGACTCTGTTTGGACTACATATCAGACGTCACATAGTTGACGTCACAGCAGAATCTTTCCCTGTAAACTTTTCTAAACCGTATACCACCTTTTCTATTTTTCATTTGAAAATGCCTGTGTGTTTTGTGTACCGGTGTAATCACAACACCATTTCCACATGTTCCCTCTACCACTTCCCGGCTGACGAGAGCTTGTCCCGCATGCTGGCTCTCACTCGACCAACTATCTCTCCCCCGGAGTAGCTGCCACTTTCCACATGCCCCGATTTAAAGTGGGTTTCTCCACGTTTGATGCTCTTGTCTTCGTCCTGAAAGAAGGAGGTGAAGCTCGCCAAAGTCACAGCCATTTTCAAAGAGTTTGATGGTGAAGCTTGGTGATGACGTCATATTTGTGAGACGAACGTTGTAGTCCATTACTTACTCTGACATAAAACCTAACGTAACTTTGGATGCCTGTCCAAAGTGAGTGCTTTATCAATGTGAAAATGGATCTTTAAAATTCACACACATCATATGTGAAAACCGTAGCACATTTCAAACAGGACCAGAAAATTACTTTTATCCTCTCATTGACTCGTGTTCATTTTTTTATGGCACTTAGGTCCCATTTCCCGGAAATAGAATTGCGTCACTTAGGCTCCCTATTGTACAGTTCAGCCAAGTCTTTATGTCCTGGACACATGTACTTAGTTTATCTATTTGCAGGTGGTTGATTTGG
Organism: Siphamia tubifer; assembly: GCA_020466265.1. Lineage (NCBI taxonomy): Eukaryota > Metazoa > Chordata > Actinopteri > Kurtiformes > Apogonidae > Siphamia > Siphamia tubifer. The sequence continues at coordinate 55,469,117 of CM035786.1, forward strand.
AAGACATGATAATAGATATGACATCAGTTTGGTCTACAGTGGTGAAATAATTTAGTGTTACAGAGGGATTTATAAAAGGGCCTAGGTTTGGGACTGCTGCTTTTTCTGATCTATTTGGGAGTAGTTTATCATTTTTATTGTCGCTGTGCTCATGTTACAAAGAAACACAAGATGAATCAAGATAAAAACACAATATTATACTAACATTATAGAAAAAAATTGACAGTATCATATTTTCTGGACTTTTTATCTCCTACTTTTGACTTTTTATCTCATGATTTTAACTTTTTATTTCATTACTCTGACTTTTTAAGTCAAAGTTTTTTAATTTTTTAAATTATTTAAAATTTTATCTCGTAATTTTGGCTTGTCATCACATAATTTAACATTTGTACCCAATGATTTAAACTTTTTATCTCATAATTTTGACTTTTTCTTCATAATTTTGACAATTTTTCTCATGGGTTTGACTTTTTATCTCAACATTTAGATCTTTTTAAAGTTTAATTTAACAGAATAAGAGTATGTTTTGTTTCATGTTACAACTCAACTATTGTGAGTGTTTAGTTTTACTTAATGCAATTTATACATGAAAAATCTCCAAAATAAAACTTTCATTGACAGTTTGGAAAATATGATTTCAGAGACTTTAGACTTAAAGACTTATTTCTGCTCTTTTCTTCAACGGACCAAAACATTATTGACAAACACACAAAACCTTCAGCAGTTGTTTCACTCTTTCTGCTCAGAATTTGTGCAGGACGTCGTGGATTTTCTGATGGAGGAGATGGAATGGACTGTACTTATATGGTGCATTTTATACACCAGCAGGTGCCCAAAGTGCTTTACAATTCCTCCCATTCATCCATTCACACACACTCATACACCAATAGGTTTCTAAGGTTCTGTCAGTCCTACTGGGAGACTAAGGGTTCAGTGTTTTTGTCCAAGGACACTTGGACATGTGGACAGCCAGAGCTGGGACACGAACCGCCAACCCCTCGATCAATGGACAACCCGCTGTACCAACTGAACCACAGCCGGAGGGAGTGTGAAGATCTCACACTGCCTCCGTTTCTATGGTGATGCCTGTGTGTGATGGAGGTGCTTTGATCTCAGCTGGTGGGAGTTGCTCTCACCAAACACAAACTGAACATTAGTGAGTTTCTGAACAGCACAGGAAGTCACAACTGTGGTGCACCTGAACGCACTACACCTGAACACACCACAGCTGAACACACTGCACCTGAGCATACTGCACCTGAACACACCGCACCGGAACGCACTGCACCTGAACGCACCACACCTGAGTGTACTGCACCTGAACACACCGCACCGGAACGTACTGCACCTGAACGCACCACACCTGAGCATACTGCACCTGAACACACCGCACCGGAACGCACTGCACCTGAACGCACCACACCTGAGTGTACTGCAGCTGAATACACCTCACTTGAGCATACTGCATCTGAATGCACCATACCTGAATGCACCGCACCTGAAAGCTCTGCAACTGAATGCGTCACACCTGAACCTATTGTACCAAATTTCCCACAAATTACACAAAGAAACAAAACAAAACCAAAAGAAAAAAGAAAAAAACATACAAAACATGTTAAAATACACTAAAATGAACATCTGCAGTATGTTTAGCATTAGCATCTGCAGTGTGTAGCATTACCATCTGCAGTGTGTTTAGCATTAGCATCTGCAGTGTAAGTAGCGTTAGCATCTGTGGTGTGTTTAGCATTAGCATCTGCAGTGTAAGTAGCGTTAGCATCTGTGGTGTGTTTAGCATTAGCATCTGTAGTGTATTTAGCATCAGCCCTTGCAGTGTGTGTAGCATTAGCATCTGCAGTGGGTTTAGCATTAGCATCTGCAGTGTGTGTAGTGTTAGCATCTGTGGTGTGTTTAGCATTAGCATCTGCAGTGTGTTTAGCATTAGCATCACGGTATGTGTAGCGTTAGCATCTGCGGTGTGTTTAGCATCAGCATCTGCAGTGTGTTTAGCGTTAGCGTGCCACTGGTGGGGTCGAAACAGAAGGGGACAGGGGGCTTCCCGCTCCCCCTGCCTACCTCATATATTTTTAACATGGGAAGGCTTCCCTAAGGGGACCCCCCCCCCCCCCCCCGGCCCTTAGAGAAGCCAGTCTTTAAACGAGTCAGTCTTTAAACCAGGGGTCTCAAACCTGCGGCCCGGCGGCCAAATGCAGCCTGTGGGATGAAGAGCATAATAACTCCATATTTTCTTCTCTGGTTTTTCTTTGCCTGTAAACTTCAAATTTTTGTCATTGTTTTACTGGAAAAAATGTTGAATTAAGAAAATATTGACATTTATAAACTATTCTGCAAGAATAAAATGTGAAACACCTGAACAAATGTGAACAACCTGACATGTGTAAAGAAAATTGGACGTAATTTGAAGCATTTTCTGCTTCTGTTACTAAGAGTTAAGTGTCTTTGTTGAACTGATCCATAATAAAACACATGGACTAATGACTAAGGCAGAATATTGTTAAAAATTAATTTTATTTTCCTCATCAAATATGACCTTTTTTGCATTTGGATCATTTCTAAAAGTATTTTCATAATGTATTGTGGGTTTTCTTCACTAAAACTATGACATACATGTGTAGTTGTCATTATTTATAGGTTATTATATTTTCATTTTACTGGTTCAACTCATTGGAGATCAAATCAGACTGAATGTGGAAAATGAAGAAAATGAGTTTGACAACCCTGGTTTAAACCCTTCCTCACAGGGGGGGTTAGTATTTTTTGGGGGGGGTCTTGGAAACCTTCCTTAGAGGACACTCTGTTCTTCCAAACGTGTTCTGCTCTGTGTTTATGTGAACATGTTGAGCAGTAAAAGTTCAGTTCTGAGGCCAAATGTTAACAAACGTCACATCCTGATGTCACATCCTGTTCTTCCTACCCCCCACCACCACCCTAGAGGGCACAGGGAGTCCTCTGACGCCACAGCAGCTCTGTTTGTTGTGGAGACCGGCCCTCCAAAACAAACAGAGGGGTAAGAGGTTTCTGACTCCTCTGACGGACAGGTGGCTTAGCCAATCAGCAGCTACTATCCAGTCCCAGAGACGCACCTCTATAGTTCTGTTCCACCTTCATGGTTCAAAGCTCTTTACATTAGCCTCACATTCACCCATTCACACACACTCATACACCAGTAGGTTTCTAAGGTTCTGTCAGTCCTACTGGGAGACTAACAAAGGGTTCAGTGTCTTTGCCCAAAGGCACTTGGACACGTGGACAGTCAGAGGTGGGACATGAACCGCCAACCTTTCAGTCATTAGATGATCTGCTCAACCAACTGACCCACAGCCACCCCACAGGAAACAGGGTCAATTGGCAGCTTGTCAGATAAAGACGCACCAACTAAATTTAATCTTGATAGGATTTTGCTGAATATTATTACATTATGAAAGCCTAGCCACGCTAGACCTTCCTAGCGACAGCAAATCTAATGTGCTACCATAGTAGTCTAAATGGTAAATGGACTGTACTTATATAGCGCACTTTATACACCAGTGGGTGCCTAAAGCGCTTTACAATTCCTCACATTCACCCATTCACACACACTCATAGATCAGTAGGTTTCTAAGGTTCTGTCAGTCCTACTGGGAGACTAACAGCGGGTTCAGTGTCTTACCCAAGGACACTTCGACCTATGGACAGCCTTAGCTGGGATGTGAACCACTGACCCGCTCTACTAACTGAGCCACAGCTGCCCAAGTTAGTTTCGCTCAATGTATAGAGTCAGAGGGTGGGTGTAACAAAGTGAAGCTGCAACTATTCAGAGAGAAACAACTGGAAACAACCATAGAAGAAGAACAACAACGGGTGTAGATTTCCTTTTACCAAAGATGAGTGACGAATGTCAGAAAACGTCAGCAAACTTTAAATTATTTTTACAGAAGCGACAACAGTCGTTCAGCTCCATAATCCACCATTTTGTTTAGTCATTCCTAACTTTCTCTGGACTTCTCCCTGAACTTTCCTGAGCTCTAACTACGTCATCCTAAAGATTATGTTGATTGGTTGTAGCGTCCTTTTCAAATTAATTTTTTTGCGGTCCAACTTGCGAGCAGGTTTGTTAAAAAAAAACGTCGGTTGCAGGTCATTGTATAAACGACCCGCCGATCATTGGATCAGATCTGGGTTAACTGTGTGCAGTGTTGAAACAGTTGAAAGTGTGTGAAAAGGCCTGTGGTGTGAATGTCCATAAGTGGAACCAGGCCTCCGATGCTGCTGAGCCACTCTGCTGCTGCTGCTTCGTGGGCAGATGATGCAGCAGCTTCACAAATAGAATCAGTATTTTTGGTTCAGATGAATTTAGCAGTTCAGTGTGTCACACAGGCGCTTATTTCTGCAGGAGCGTACGCACCGTACGCCCCAGCTTCTCTCGCTCTCATCCCTGCGTCATGTCACCATGGAAACTGCCTGAGCCCGCCGATTGGACGGGCGGTTGGGAACTTGGCATTGTCTTTATTTGATGAGAGGCAAAGGAAGAGCTAAACGACACGTGGGTGCGTTACGCCAGGAAATCCTGCGACACGTCACGGACCATTTAAGGTGGGTTTGGAAACGGCGTGGAGCGTCTGAGATGTGAGTCAGAAGAGCAAGAGGAGGAGCAGGAAGAGGAGGAGGAAGACGAGGAGGAGTAGGAGCAGGAAGAGGAGGAGGAAGATGAGGAGGAGTAGGAGCAGGAAGAGGAGGAGGAAGAGGAGGAGGAAGACGAGGAGGAGTAGGAGCAGGAAGAGGAGGAGGAAGACGAGGAGGAGGAGGAGGAGAGAGCGGCAAAAGAGAGGTAGAGGTGGCTGCAGCATCACAAACACCAGAGAAGAAGAAGAAAAGGAGCAGAACATGTCTAGATCTGAAATCACTCCCTAACCACTATATATGGACCAGGCCATTTTGTCGGGGTGTTCCAATGTTTACTGAATTATTTATAATCACTATATAGTCACTCAATGCATCCCACAATCCACCGCAAAATGTAGTGGACATTCGATGGTCACTAACAAAAGCACGTTATCCCATCATGCATTGCATGAATCGAAAAATGATAGAAGGACGAGGAGATTTATGATGAAAAGAAACACAGACATATTGAGATTGGACGACATACTGGCAGAGCCACAGCTGTTCAGTAACGATAAATGTTCAGTCTGTCTGTTGGATGACAGGTGCCAGACAAGAGTTATTTAACAGTTAACAACAGTAAAACAGTTGTGAGCCAAGTTTATTAAAAAAAAATTTTTATTGCTTTTTTAAAGCTTTTTAATTATGTGAGAGATGACACTGTTACGTTTTAATTGTTCGACGGTGATGACGTGATGAAACATGACTGTCGTAGTTCAGTATGTAGTACACTACATTCATTTCCCTGTGTAGGGGGTAGGGAGTGAGTGGGTGATTTCAGACACAGTTCATGTCTGATGTTTGGACCAAGTGGGTCAACATCTGGACCGGGTCAGAAGTCTGGAGCTGTTTTAACCCTTTATGGGAGAAGAAAGAGGAAAAGAAAACATGAACACAAACAATAATAAGCATTCTGATAATTCTGGTGAAAACAACAACTGAGTTAAACTGGTCCGAGTATCATAAATTGTCACAAAGGTGAGAAATGGAAAAAGCTCACAGAAAAACACTGTAAAAAGTGGGTTTTAAATCTGTGTTTGCAGTCGGGAGGAGCAGAGTCTGCTGATGCTAATGCTAATGCTAATGCTAATGCCCGTGTCTGCAGTGACCACTTAGTGAGAGGTATGTTCCAAAGCTAACTTTTTTGTGTGGTTGTGCTATATATCATTAGGTTGTGGTTAAATATTCATTTACACTTTTGTAATATAGTTTATCAAGGTGTTAGCAGCTAGCAGTGACTTACATGCAAACAAACAAACATGCAATCAGAGGTAGAAAGTAAATGTACTTCATTACTGTACTTAAGTAGATTTTTTAGGTATCTGTACTTTACTTGAATATTTTTCTGCCAACTTTTTACTTTTACTCCCTACATTTTGCATAAATATCTGTACTTTATACTCCTTACATTCTTAGAATGGATGTGTTACTTCTTCAAACTAAACAGACGTGACATTAATAAAACTAAGTCACTTCAGAGGAAACTCAGTGGAGGAGAGAAACTGTGACTTTACATATTATAGTTATATGATTATTAGCTCACAATTTTGACTTTTTATCTGAATATTTTCTCACAATTTTAACATTTTATCAAAAACTATGCATATTTTTTTTTATCTCGTGTTTATAACTTTTAAAAAATATATATCATGATGACTTTTTTATCTCAATTGTGACAATTTTTTTTCATTTTTCCTAAATTTCCTGCCCATACCCACACAACTGAATAACTGTGACCCAATTAAACACAATTTCAACACACTAACTCATTTTTAAGGGGTTTAATTTCTATACTTTTGAAACTTTTCAGATTTTTCCTGGTTAAATCAGTATTATTGTGTTCATGGCAAAAAAAAAAAATGCAGTTTTACTTTTGTACTTTATTACAATTGAGAAATTGTACTTTTTTACTTTTACTTAAAGTAAAGGAGTTGAATCAGTACTTCTAGTTTTACCAAAGTAGGTTTGCAAATAAGTAGCTGTACTTCTACTGCAGTACAGAATGTGAGTACTTTTAACATCTCTGCATGCAATACATTTTGACGTGGCATCTTTACAAATAAAACACTCACCCTGGCGAAGACCAAACCATAATTATCGCTGAGCCTTTTGGTACCGAGGTTGTGGACCCATCCGCTGACAAATAAATTCTGTCTCCAAACTTTTGGAATCTTTCATCTGCTGCTGGTGTAGCAGGATGTCTGCAGGACCAGGTAGTTACTAATATCCACAGCACAGATTGTTGGAAAATCTTTGGCTTCTGTCAAAAAGTCATTAATTTTCATCAGATACGGGTCACGTCCAGTATCATTTTTAAAACTAACTGTGTGTATCTGTGTCTAAATCCATACAATAAACATGGTCTTCAATGGTTTCCTCCATAGCGACATAGTACATGGTTACTTCCTGCCCTCCAGCTGAAATCGTGATATCATCATAGTCACGTGACTGAAACCTACCGATTCCAAGTGGCTTAATATCTGAAAGTGTTCGCTACATGTTAATGTACATGTGCTTGTATCACAAAAAGCACAATTCTTTTGAATATTTGGGCTAACCCCCCAACTATATTATTAAAGGTGTCATTCCATGGTTATTTCATTAATATCACTGTGTTCTCCATTGTTATTGAATACATTGTGTGTTGATTCTATTTTTTTTAAAAATGTCCGGATTGCTTTGTTTCAAGCTGTTTTTTCACGGTACAAAAATGACTTGGGTTTACCGGTACTTCCTCATACATGTCCATGACGCAGTGATGAGGCGTCTCTGATTGGCTCAGAAAGTGTGAAGGAACACTCCCCCTCCCCTCTCGCTGTGTATGTACCCAAGTAGCATCCAGCTAGGTTTCGTATTCTTGCTTGTTCTGAAAATATGCAGGGAAAAAACAGGCTTTATCTCCGCAGAGAGCACATGAACCAGTTTGATCCACTATTTTTTTCCAGTTTGTGCAGCAGCTACTGTGGCTCCGTCTTCTCTTGTAGATGCTAATGCTAATGCTACTTCAGCTTTGCTGCCAGGGACGGTCTTAACCCCACGTGAGTGATGCTAAAGTCCATGTGATGTCAGACGGATTTCTCTGGGTCCCTGGTTCCTCTTGTTGTTTAGTGTGAATGCAGTATGCAGCCAGTGGAGGTGATGAACCACTGTCAAAGGAACATGTGTTGGTAAGTCTGGGTGAGCCATCAGATTCCAAAAAGAGTGTGGAAAAGTGGTTTTCAGTGGAATGACACCTTTAATATAATTATTATTATTATTACCGTTACTATGAGTACTATTATCAAATGGAGACCCAGTTTCATCTGCTCGGTGTGTGTCAGTAAAGACACGTCAGACTTTAAAGAGTTCATGGTCAAAACCTTTGGACTCATGTCAATCGTAACCTGAGGCTTGAGTTGATTCTGCAGCAGTTTCATGTAAATCATGTGACTGATATGAAAAGGAAAGTATAAGTATGTGATCAGTGATAGAGAAAGTCAACAGTGGCTTCACCTCCAGTAACCCCCCCCTCCCCAACACACAGCTGAGCCCAGGGTTACGGCATCACTCACATAAAAAACCAACACACAAACATCAACTGAAATCAAAACAGTGGGTTGACCAGGGCCACAGGTCAAAGGTCAATGTGTCAGTGCCTGCACGATCACTATTCAGATGTTTTCAGCCAATGGGACGAGGGAAGGGGGAGGCTATAGGCTGAATTTTATTCTTTTGTGAGATTTTTTTGGGGGGGGGATTTTCCAAATTTTTTCATAAATATTTGTTTAAACTCATCAGAACCGAACTCATGCATGGCACGCATCTTTAATTTCTCTTGGCTATTTGGGGTGCTTTGGGCCTGCTTTGGGCTTTGGGCCACCCAGCACTGAAAAACAGTGCTGGGTGTGTTGGCAGCCATCTTGTATCTAACATGTATTCTACTCTTCTGACATCAGGTGGTGTCAGCATAATGTCCTCATAAGTGACACGAGGCCCTTGTAAAACAAAATGTGTTTTTTTGGTCTAGACAACAGAAAATGTGAAGTCCACATATGTGGACGCCAGGTCCGAGGAGGTCAAATAAAAATAAAATAAAAAATAGAAGATGGACACTTTACCCAGAAGTAATGGTTACAAACTTGGTCCTCATGAGACAAGGAAACCAGTATGTGTGTGTGTGTGTGTGTGTGTGTGTGGGTGGGTGGGGGGGGGGGGGGTCTGTGTGTGTATTCCTATTTTTATGGGGACATTGATATGTTTACACAGTCATACCATGGGGACCTCTGACACTATGGGGACAAAAATGCAGGTCCCCACGAGAGTTAAATACAAATGTGATGCACTAGTCAAATAGAAATGATGTAGCTCGATAAATACTTTTTTTTTTCTTTTTTGTTTACAGAAGTCTCCATAAAGCATGAGGGGCAACAGGTGGAAATATTATTTTTCAAAGATATAAAAAGTCATTAATTTATTTTATTTTTTTAATTATTCATTTTATTGTTTTTTTATTGTTTAATTATCATTTTTATACTTAATCATTCACTTTTTTATTTATTACATTTTATTTTTGTTGTATCATTTTTTATTCTTATTTTCTTCTATATTTATTTTATTTTATTAAATTGTTTTGTTTTTTTACATTCATTACCCAATGGCTACTTAATTAAAAACGTGATTAAATATAAATAAAGGTCCCCACTAGTCAAATAGAAATGATGTGGCCCTATTAATTTCTAATTATTTTTTTAAAATAATTTTTATGTAGTTTTTTTAAGAGATTATGTATTTTTACTCACTACCCAATGTCTACTTGATTACAAATGTGGTCCTCATGACACATGGAAACGAGTCTGTGTGTGTGTGTGTGTGTGTGTGTGTGTATGATCTGTGGGACTTGTCCTCCACCCACATTCTTCAACCCAGACTCCTCCACCTCATCCTGAGATTTTTCCAGACATGAATCAAAGCTGCATCAGGACATGGAGTCCCCACTAGGTCAGCTTCTACTGTGTGTTCAGAACACACACTGAGTCAAACTGCTACTAAAGACTACTGAAAAACATGCAGACTGAGAGGAGAAAAGAGAGAGAGGGAGGGAGAGGGAGAGAGGGAAAGAGAGAGGGAGGGAAAGAGAGAGAGGGAGGGAAAGAGAGAGAGGGAGGGAAAGAGAGGGAGGGAGGGAAAGAGAGAGAGGGAGGGAAAGAGAGGGAGGGAAAGAGAGAGAGGGAGGGAAAGAGAGAGAGGGAGGGAAAGAGAGGGAGGGAGGGAAAGAGAGGGAGGGAGGGAAAGAGAGGGAGGGAGGGAAAGAGAGGGAACAGAAGACTGTTTCTTCTCTGCAGCTCAAACAGTCAGAGCTGGACTATAAATATCTCTGCTGCAGCGCTGGCGCTTATTTTTATCCCAGCTGAGGCTAAATTTACCAGCTGGGCGTGACCCCCACCCATTCCACCACAACCACCCCTCTCCTCTCCTGATATGTCTGCTTCAACTTTGGTGTCATTAATAAGGGAAGTAAAAGCCTCCACACACATATATTCACTTTAACACCAGTATTTCACAGAATAATAGCCCCTCCCCCTGGGGGTGTGGGGGGTGCTAAACACTTCTGAAGATACATGGTGAATTCTTTTCATGTATATTAGTGTTAAAAGTTAGCCTAGCAGTGCTATCTCTATTCATTCCATGTATGGGTCTAGTGGTGCTGCATAGTCAGAGGAGGCGGGGCTAAAAGGTTGTCTTTCAAATCCTCTGTATGCAATAGGACGGTACTACAACCAATCAACATAATCTTTAGGATGATGTAGTTAGAGCGCCTGAAAGTTGACGGAGGAGTCTGGAGAAAGTTAGGAATGACTAAACAAAATGGTGGATTATGGAGCTGAACGACTGTTGTCGCTTCTGTAAAAAGAATTTAAAGATTGTTGACGTTTCGTCACATTCTTCACTCATCTGTGATAAAAGGAAATCTACATCCGCTGTTTTTCTTCTTCTACGGTTGTTTCTGGTTGTTTCTCTCCAAATCGTCACAGCGTCACTTTGGTACACCTGCCCTCTGACTCTAGGGGGGTGTAGCGCAGTTAAGCTGAATCCCATTTTGCGTTTTAGCCCTACCCCTACCACTACCCCTTCAGTTCACCTTATTCACCTAGTGGCCATTTTTACACTTGAGGGGTACGGACGTTAAATGAGGTACACAGTACACCATCTGTAGAGCCCGACAGTCAAAGTCGTTTTCTTCAGGAGTCACATTAACCCAATTTTATCTCCAATGGGCCGGCCCATTGGAGATAGTAAAATAGTAATATAATGATTTATAAATAATGACAACTCCAAATATTTGTTTTTTGGGAAAAAAAATACATGAATATACATACTTTTATAAACTATCCAAACAAAAAAGTTGTCAATAACCCAAAAAAGAAAAAAACAAATGTCTTCAGAAAAATAAGTGTCATTTTAACAATGTTTTGACTCAACTTTAGTGTCGTAAACTAGTCTGCTTCTAGTTAGGCAGGACCGGTAAAATTTTACTGGTCCAATCACAATGCTTCATTTGTGTAGCGACATTGTAGGGCGGGGCTTAGCACATTGAGGGTTGAAGAAGTAGGAACTTATATCCAGCCTATAGTCGGATAAGCAGCATGTAAACGGAGCCAGTTGGATATTTTTCCTCCACTGTTAGCGGTGTGCTAATGTTAATTAACTTAGCCTATAGGATGTTAAAACAACCAGATAGACGCTAGTTTAGACTTGTTTTCATTGCTCTGTCTACGTCACATTGTTTGTTACTCTTATTGGTCATAGCCAGCGTGTGATTTATCAAAAAAAAGATGGGGGGGGTTTCTTCCACAAAAAAAAGCTTGCATTGGATGTTGTGATGCTCATTCCCACATGAATAACATAAATGAGGCTGAAATCACTAAATGAAATGTTCAAATCAACAGTTTTTTCCGATGGCACAGTTCATGTGGCCTTTTCTATTTCCCTGTTGTCATTTGGGTCCACATACGTCGTGTTCTTTTGCTCATGAATGGGCACTAATTTTATCTGCCAGCGTGTGAGGGCATGGTACGTGCACCCAGGACCAGGGTTCGGTTCTCTCTGAGCACAAAAACTGAGCGTATGAGACCCCCATCCCCAGACGGACCATGTTCAGAGAGGGGCACTGGCGAGTCAGGTTGGGGCGGTTGGCTGCCCTGTCCCTTCGCCCCTTCGGGGGAGAAGGTCCGGCTGCGAGCTTTACAGTCCCCTCTGCCCGAACGTGTCTGCATGTGAAATTCCTCTTTCAAGCATTTTGTGTTCACGCCGTCAGAAAGAATCATAGACCACAGGACCATAACGGTGATGTCCAAAACCAGAGGGGGGGTGATCCCACCCATCCCCCCAGCCAGTCACACCCAGGCCATAGCGCTGAGCACTTTGAAAGGCAGTTGTTGATCCCTCCCGTCCTCTTCAGCTCAGTCTATGGCTCGTCTCCAGACGATAAATTATGTCACTGACCCACAAAGACACTGTGGGTGGATATTTTTATTTCTAGTGTAATAATATTCTTCTACGTGCCAGCAGCGTATTGTGACTTTTCCTTAATATTGTATGTTCTCTATCTGTGGTACCAAATATGGCCATAACTGCATTGGGCTGAAGGATCCATATCCAGGTGGTGGACCAGTGGGTCGTCAGGCCCAAACATATGAGGCGTGGTTACACACCTGTCGCAGCTTGCATCATATCTTAAGCAGTTTTGTTTTGCAGTAGTAAATGTGATGCACAGGCAGTGTTATCATTTACTCTCAGAAGGTTGTTCTCCAAAATGTCCTCATCCAAGACCTCCCCCAATTCATCTACTGTCCCCAATCTGCTCTGACCTTTTAATACTACCACTGATTCTGGAGATAAGTTGTATTCTATTCTACTCTATTTTGTTCTATTCTCTTCTGTTCTATTTTATTCTATTCTGTTCTATTCTATAACTTTAGGAAAACATCCGTAACTTGATGAAAATGTGTAATTATGTCCAGATTCACTTTCTTTAGGTTTGAACAAACGACTTAAATGAGTGAAAACTTGTATTTTGACTGGACTGGGCCTTAAAGTGAAACCAGACTTTCTAGGCTTTTAACCCTGGTCTGACTTCAGCCAATCACAGAGCTCGTTATGGCCGACCCTCCTTTACAGCCCACAATTACAGGCCTCGTGCTGCGGCGAACCCCCTGCCCCCACCCACCCAAACCACACTTTGATCTGCAACGACCCCTCCCTCCTGATGGAAACACCACAGACTGAAGTGGATCCACATCAGACCCTCAGACCTGGATCTGAACCACACATGGACCCAGTGAACACTCACTCATGGATGGATTTATTTATTCTTTATTTCCTCTTGCATCAGGCCTGTTACTGTTTCTATGCACTGGGTCATTTTCTAAATGTAAAGAAGTCGTTTTATTATTTTCATTTTATTGTATTTTTTGCATATTTTACGGTGATTTGTATATTACCCTGTTTCAGAGGTGGTCAAAGTACTGACATTCTGTACTGCAGTAGAAGTACAGCTACTGGTGTGAAAAAATTAGAAGTACTGATTCAAAGTACAGTCAAGGAAGTACTTCTACTTAGTGACTTCTACCTCTACCTCATTGATGCCTCGTTGACTGCGGCCGCCCAATGGAGCGGCGTCCCTGCAGGGCAGCCATGTTGGATCAGTGCCACTTGCTCCTACAGTTCATTACTTCCACAGAGGAATGATGTTCTATACAATTAAACCCTTGTGTGGTCCTCCGCAAATGTGCCTTTTCATACGTATGGTGCCATTGCTTACTATATTCACGATTCTGAAAACAGTAAGATATTCTTGAGGTTGGGGTGATGAGTCAATCTGGACTTTGGAATGTGGGTCTGTAAGACCCGGTTATAGGACACGGCCTGTGTGCGATATACAGAGGACCGCAAAATTAAAGTTGTCATAAATCGCTCAATTCTCAAGCAATTTTGACAACAAATGCCAGACATGATAGTTAGAAGGATGGGCGGTATGGCCAAAAATGTATATCTCGGTATAATTTGAGCCACTGGCGGTATACGGTATATATCACCGTATAGTACTTTTGTAGGCTACTATACATAAATAATAAATAAACTATAAATGACACCAGAAGAGTTTGTTAGTGGTCATATAGCTCCAAGTGCAGTCTTTTATATTTGCACAACTCTGCCTGCCATAGACAATTATCATGAGCATAATATGCTAATAATCATTAGCATATTAGCCTAGCTGTTGCAATGCAATTAACCATTAACAAGCTGCTAAAGATAAAGATAGCTGTGTGTCTAATGATTAATCCGCTATTAATTAATTGAATCATTCAAAGTAATGGAGTATGAATGTACCGCAGTCACTACTCTGGCTGGATTATCGTTTTCTGTTGGTTTCTTCATGATATAACCAAACTCAACCCTTCACATCAAAGAAATATTTCGCCTTCATTATTATGCACAACGCATCCGCAAAGGTCAGAGGTCAACGGTGCTGAGAAAATAGTGAGGTCCGGTGTCAAAATAAAAATAAAAGTAATTTGCAGAAGTGGTTAAAGTACTCCTATTCTGTACTGCAGTAGAAGTACAGCTACTGGTGTGAAAAAATACTCTGGCAAAAGTAGAAGTGCTGATTCAACTGCTTTACTGAAGTAAAAGTAAAAAAAAGTACAACTTTACAACTAGAAAAAAGTGAAAAGTAAAAGTGCATTTTTTGGGCCATGAACGATACTTTATTTACTTTTTTAGAAATATGAAAAGTTTCAAAAATATCCAAAAGCAAAATCTTTAAAAGTGAGTTAGTGTGTAGATTATGTGTTTGATTGAGTCACTGTTACTCAGTTTAGTGGGTGTAGACAGAACATTTAGGAAAAACTGGGGAAAAGAGTCATCATGACATTTAAAAAAGAAAAAAGTATGAGATAAGAAATGCACTATTTTGAGAGAAAAAGTCAAAATTGTGAGATTACAGTCATATAACTAACATATATAAAGTCCCAGTTTCTCTCCTTCACTGATTTTCCATCTGAAGTAACAGATTTTTTTATACTGTCACATCTGTTTAGTTTGTAAAAGGAATGAGTCTATTCTGAGATGTCAAGAGTATAAAGTACATATATTTATATAAATGTAAAGAATATAAAGTACATATATTTATATAAATGTAAAGAGTATAAAGTACAGATATTTATATAAATGTAAAGAGTATAAAGTACAGATATTTATATAAATGTAAAGAGTATAAAGTACATATATTTATATAAATGTAAAGAGTATAAAGTACAGATATTTATATAAATGTAAAGAGTATAAAGTACATATATTTATATAAATGTAAAGAGTATAAAGTACAGATATTTATATAAATGTAAAGAGTATAAAGTACATATATTTATATAAATGTAAAGAGTATAAAGTACATATATTTATATAAATGTAAAGAGTATAAAGTACAGATATTTATATAAATGTAAAGAGTATAAAGTACATATATTTATATAAATGTAATGTAGTAATTTGCAGAAGTGATAAAAATACTCCTATTCTGTTTTGCAGTAGAAGTACTACTGGTGTGGGGAAAAATACTCTGGTAAAAATAGAAGTACTGATTCAACTGCTTTACTGAAGTAAAAGTAAAACTACATATCTTTGCCATGAATGAAATAATACTTATTTAAGCAGGAAAAACCTAAACTAACCTAATATCCAAAAATAAAGCCTCTAAAAATGAGTAAATCAATGTAAATGTATGTATTTTTTTTTTATTTTTTATTTTTTATTTTATTTTATTTTTTTATGTAAATCAATCCACGCACAGAACTTCTGGGTCACATGAATACAAACAATTAAATATAAAAATTTAATTCAGATAAATGGTCTGTTTTTCCATTTTGCATTTTTGATCTGATCCTAAAATCGAAATATGAAAACCAGGCATATATTTGTTTTTGTTTTTGATTAAGAAAATTAAAAAGTAATTAATCCATATACTTTTAATTTTTTGGTTTTTGATTGGCAGTTGAAAAATGAAAAAAAAAAAGGTTTCTTCTTCTTGGAACTGCATCTATTTCTGTTTGAAATTCTTGATTGTTCTCTCCAGTAAACTCTGTAAAGCCACGTTGTTGTGATTTGGGGCTCTATAAATAAAATTGAATTGAATTAATCAGATTGCTGCTGTTATCAGATAAAGCCAATCAGATTGTTCCTTTTACGTCATCAGTAGTAATGGGATATTTCAATCAATCAGATAATGACAGGAGAAATGGTGTGAATGTAAATGGACTCAGTGACACAAATGACCCACAAGTGAGTGACAGGGGTGTCAAACATGCGGTCCAGGGGCTTCATGGGGCCCACCAATGGTTCCAATGCGGCCCGTGGGATGAAGAGCATAATAACCTGTTAAATATGAAATGATTCTATATTTTCTTCTCAGTTTTTTCTTTGCCTATAAATGACAACTTCAACTTTTGTCATTGTTTTACTATGAAATATAACATTAAATCATGAAAATATTGAAACTATCCTGTAACAATAAAATGTGAATAGATTCAGAATCAGAACAGCCTTTATTGTCATTGCAACAAAACACAATTAAATTATACCATCCCTCTTTGTATAAACAAGTAAAAAGATTGAAGTATAAAATAAAGAAATAGGAACAACCTTAAATGTCTAAAGAAAATTAGACACAATTGAAACCATTTTGTTTGTTTGTTTATTCAGATTCAGACGACTTTATTTATCCCCCAGGGGCAATTTAAGACATCAGTGAGCAGCATCATAATATGTGGAGAAAAACAAAGCACAAGTTACTCTTACACAACTAAGGTCTAAAAATAGTGACTTAATATAATACAGATAAAGTGTTTGCACATAGTAAACAAAACACACACGTACGGTGGCGAGGAGGTGCAAACCAAGTTTACAAAATGTGAAAGACAAACTCCATCCGGAAAGGGAACGTACCAACTCTGGTATTGATCCAGAAATGATAACAGGGACTTGTTGTTGATGGCGTTCATGGTGACATTAATGCAGCTGCTCCTTCCGTCTGGTCTGCACGTTTTAAAAACTCCCAAGACCAACCACATGAAACTGTAAATGGTAAATGTTCTGCACTTCTATAGTTCTGTTCCACCTTCATGGTTCAAAGCTTTTTACATTCGCCTCACATTCACCCATTCACACACACTCATACACCAGTAGGGTTCTAAGGTTCTGTCAGTCCTACTGGGAGACTAAGTCAGGGTTCAGTGTCTTTGTCCAAGGACACTTGGACATGTGGACAGCCAGAGCCCAGACATTAACCACCAACCCTTCAGTCATTGGACGACCTGCTCTACCAACTGAGCCACAGCCACTGAGCAAAACCTGGCTCATGTGTTCTCCACAAATGGGCAAACACCACTTGACCGCTGTCCATCTGGGGTCACCATGAACGCCATCAACAACAAGTCCCTGTTATCATTTCTGGTTCAACACCAGAGTTGGTACATTCCCTTTCCTGTTGGAGTTATTTGTAAATTTGTCTCTGTGTTATACGTTTTCTTAAAGTTGTCATTCTGCTGAAAACCACTTGTCTCCTTTTGGAATCTGATGGATCACCCAGAGTTACCTTTGACAGTGGTTTGTCACCTACACTGGCTGCATACCGCATTCACAGAAAACAATGAGAGGACCCAGAAAAAGCCGGTCCGTTTGACGTCCCATGGATTTTATCGTCACCCATATGCCATTGCAGGAAATCTGAAGTAGCATTAGCATTAGCATCTACAAGAGAAGACGGCACCACAGTAGCTGCCGCACAAACTGGAAAAAATGGTGGATCAAACTGGTTCATGTGCTCTCTGTCGAAATAAAGCCTTGTTTTTGTCCTGCACGTTTTCAGAACAAGCAACAGTAAACTGAAGTCAAGCCTGGACTCAGTTGCTCCATTTTTAACTAAAACAATCAGAAGGAAATCTATACCCCCGTGGAGAAAAAATGATAAAATCAACCAATTAAAACAAAACTGCAGGAGTGCCGAAAGGAGATGGAGGAAGTCAAAATTAGTAGTGCATTACGAAAGTGTATGGGTAGGTGTGTTGATGTACGTATGTGTGCTCTGTGAATATATGGAGGGAAGGATGGGTACTTGTTTTTAATGTTTTTAATGCTGTAAAGCACTTTGTGTTGCCTTTTTTGTATGAAAAGTGCTATATAAATAAAGTTTGATTGATTGATTGAATGGTACGAAACCGAGCTGGATGCTACTCTGGTAAAGGTAAACACACATAGAGAGGGGAGGGGGGAGTTTTCCTTCACGCCTCATCACCACATCATGGACACGTATGAGGAAGTACCGGTAAACTCTGTTGTTCGACCTCAAGTCATTTTTCTACAGTGAAAAAACAGCTGGAAACCAAACAATCTGGACGTTTTTTTAAATAGAACCAACACACAATGTATTCAATAACAATTAAATAACCATGCAATGACTCTTTTAATGTGTTTTCTCTAATGTAAATTTGTCTGGGGACTTGTAAATGTGTTATAGTAATGTTCTTTTGTTTTACGATATGTAAAATTTTTTTCTACAAAGCCATTTTGTCTCAAGCGTTGTAAAAGTGTTTTATTTTGTAAACTTGGTTTGCACCTCCCAGCAGCCGTACATATGTGAGTATATATCAAATGCAAATAGTATATAAAATAAAAACAGAATATAGAAATTAAATAACCTATACATCATAACTGTGTTGAGTTGACCTCCATTAGAATAAAGAACACAATTAATGATAGTAACAGAAATAAAGGAAAATATAGTTATTATTTATATGATAAAAAAGATGTAAACTTCTAACATAAAATGGTGAGAATATAATGAGATAATTGGACTTTAACTCAATCTAAAATGTCAAGTGGGAGTGGGGAAGAGAAGTAATGTAATTTTTGTGATTTGGTTTTAAAGTTAAAGTTGGTGAACGGATCCATGATAAAAAAAACATAAACTGAGGGAGAATATTGTTAAAAATCACCTTATTTTCCTTATGATTTATTTTTTTTGTCATTTGGATAATTTCTAAAACTATTTTCATAATATAACATAATTTCACTAAAACAATGACTAAATGTGCAGTGGTCATTATTTATAGGTTTTTATGTTTGCATTTTGTTGGTCTGACCTATTGGAGATCAAATCAGGCTGACTGTAGAAAATGAAGAACATGAGTTTGAGAGTCCTGCTGTAAATATGACGTGTGTATTATTTACAATCTAATCCCACTACTGTCTTTTGGTGAGACGTAGAAACACAGAAGTGTTTTTAAAAGTAAACAAATAAAAGCAGATTCAAACAGCGCCAGTGTTCAGGGTCAGTTTTCTTTTAAATGACTGCTATTAAACACTGGTGCGTGTGTTTAGTTCTGGAGTGTCAGCTTCTACTTCAGCAGAGAACTTAATAAAACAGTCAAGCTACACCCTGATTGGCCGTTGCCCTTAGCAACAGGATGTGTTTCATGTTAAATTACCTCCTGCTCTTGAGAACTTCCTGATAGTTAAATAAACAGTAACAAATACACACAGAACAGGCTTCATATTCAGTCTGAGGCAGAGGTGCTCAAAGTACTGACATTCTGCACTACAGTACAAGTACAGCTATAGGTAGGAAAAATACTCTGGTAAAAGTACAACGACTGATTCAACTGCTTTAGTCAATTGCAATAAAGTAAAACTGCATTCCTTATTTATTTATTTTTTGCCATGAATGAAATAATGACTCCATATTTTCTGATCAATTCGATGTGAAAAAAGTAACATTATGTTATATTTATACATAATAACAACTGCAAATGTTTGTCTTAGTGCAAAACATAATATTTTAATGTTAATTTCTGACAATTTTCTGACAATATTGACATTTGCAAAATATCCTGTAACAATAAATTGTGACCAACCTGAAATGTCTGAATTAGACACAATTTGATCCTTTCTCTGCTTCTGTTACCAAGACTTTAGTTCTTTGTAGAACTGATCCAAAATACAACACATGTAGAAATGATAAACTAAGGCATGATGTTGTTAAAATGTCATTTATTTTTCTTAAGAAACTTTAGGATTTTTTCAGGTTATTCACATATTTTTTGTTTGTATAGTTTATCAAATTATTTTCATAATTTAATGGTTTTTTTCCACTAAAACAATGATACAAATGTGTAATTGTCATTATTTATAGGTTATGTTTTCATTTTACTGGTCTGATCTATTGGAGGTCAAATCAGACTGAATGTGGAAAATGAGGAAAATGAGTTTGAGAGTCCTGATGTAGATAGTTAGCATTAGCATTAGGGTTAGGGATATTAGTGCCAAGCTATAGATAGTTAGCATTAGCATTAGGGTTAGGGATATTAGTGCCAAGCTATAGATAGTTAGCATTAGCATTAGGGTTAGGGATATTAGTGCCAAGCTATAGATAGTTAGCATTAGCATTAGGGTTAGGGATATGAGTGCCAAGCTATAGATAGTTAGCATTAGCATTAGGGTTAGGGATATTAGTGCCAAGCTATAGATAGTTAGCATTAGCATTAGGGTTAGGGATATTAGTGCCAAGCTATAGATAGTTAGCATTAGCATTAGGGTTAGGGTTAGGGATATTAGTGCCAAGCTATAGATAGTTAGCATTAGCATTAGGGTTAGGGATATTAGTGCCAGGCTATAGATAGTTAGCAATAGCATTAGCATTAGGGTTAGGGATATTAGTGCCAGGCTGTGGAATTAAGAGGTGTAGAAGGACGTGTAGAAGATGGAGGTGTACGAGAAGGAAGTTTGGAAGGAGGTGTAAGAGGAGGAGGTGTAGAAGGAGGTGTAGGAGTCCAGGTGTTCTTTGAAGAAGAATAGGATCGTGCGTTGGTTCAACTCCCAAAGCTTTGAGTCAGATGAGTAAATAGGATGAAGATGAGTCACATCCTGATGATGAATGAACGGATCCTGGATCTGCTTTAATCAGGTCAAAGATAGAATCAATGAACAGTTGAAATGAATCTAAAACTGATCCTGGATCTGCTTTAATCAGAAGGTCAACCAACATTAACCTGAATTTAACTTTACACTAAACATTATTAAAGGTCAGTTTATGTTTCACAATGTGTTTTAGGTCAGAATAATAAAAAAAAAGGTCAAAATTAACACAGATTAATTCATCAACACGATTAATTTCATGAAAACATTTAACACAAGTTGTTTACAGTTGTTTTGTTTGAAGTGTAAAGAACATATTTGAACAAACACAACAGGCTGAAACTGGTGAAACACAACATTACTGAGTCCTGCTGAGCGATCTGTTATATATATATGTGTGTGTCTGTGTGTATTTATTCCCACATTATTTTACACCTTTGGTTATTTATTTTTTTATGTCGTACTGACTGAAAGGACATGTTCATGTTGTTGTATAATGACAATAAAGTCTCTATCTATCTATCTATCTATCTATCTATCTATCTATCTATCTATCTATCTATCTATCTATCTATCTATCTATCTATCTATCTATCTATCTATCTATCTATCTATCTATCTATCTATCTATCTATTGGCCAGCTGATGGTGATATGTAGTGATATAAGGTGATATATGTGATAATTAGTGATATATGGTGATAAGTTTTGATAAATGGTGATAAACAGATTTTATTCTCCATTTACCATCATGTCAAATTTCAAAGAATCAGTATCTCTTCCGGATCGTCACTAAAATCTAATGGGTTGGTCCTTATGTCACTCTCAAGCTCTCCTGAAACTTTCATGGAAATCTGTCCATAACTTTTTTTTTTTTTTTTTTACAAATCTCTTTATTGATGTTTTTTGTAATTAATAAATAATAAAACGAACACATGGAAAATAACAAAAACAACACAGGCACAATCATCAAAGACAACAGTAAGTAAATGTACAAATTACAGGTTAACAGTATGAATGAGAGAAGTTAAAAATAAACTCACTCCATACCCTCTACACAGGGAAATAAATGTCGTGCACTACAACAGCGTTGTTTAATCATGTCATCACCGTCGAACAATTCAAATGTATCAGTGTCATCTCTCAAAATGTTTTTGTTTTTTTACTGTCTGTGCAATAAAGTCGAAAAAAATTAATAAACTTGGCTCATGACTGTTTTACTGTTATTAACTGTTGTCTGTCGCCTGTCATCCAAAAGACAGACTGAATGTTTACTAGGGGTGTGATGAGATCTTGCACACGAGATTTCGCAAGATGTAATTCGGCGACATTTCTTGTCGTGGTAAAATTCTGTCTCGCCAGATTTGTTATCCAGCAGCAGCCAGAAAAATACTGGTATTACCTGGTTGCGATTTTCTGGGGAATCCCTCCCCTCTGGTTTTGGACATGGGGTTTGTTATGGTCCACTGATTTTACTGCCCGCATGCGTCCAGGCCCCCCGGGATCCACCTTAGTTGCCACACACCAGCCACTGTGGGGTTTCTGGGAGACCCTCTGTGTCGCATCTGCATTAGACTCCCGTGTTTCCAGATGGGTCAGTGGGTCGCCGACATCGCGGGCACCCCTGGCACCTGTTATACAAGGGTCGGTACCTGCCCTGGCGATGCGGTTGATGCACCGGGGGATAAGATGCAAGTGTGGGAAGTGGCAAAGTCGGGTGGAGGGTTCTGTAAAGCCCGGAGCTGGACGGGTGCCACGGAGAAAAAGCACCAGGCGAGGGTACATTTCCTCATTTGGACCTCCACTTCCACAGTCAAGTACCAGATTTGATTTTGAAAAAAAGGAGAAATATACAATTTTATTCATTTTATTTTAACTTTTAAAACATGTTATTTTAGTTTCAATTTTTAGAAGAAGTTCATTAAAAGTTAACGCTTACAGATTTATAAAATCCATGAGCAACTCAGTTAAATAAAAGTCTGTTGTCCATTCATATAATTTGGAATTTAGTTTTCTCAAATCTCATCTCATCTCGATCTCGTGAACCCAACCTCATGTCTCGTCTCGTGAGCTGAGTGTCTCGTCACATCTCAGACCTCAGAGGTGGTCTGTCCTTCTGGGGTTGCACTTTAAAGTGTGTCCCCAGAAGGACAGAGCTCAGATCAGCTTCAGTAAAACCCAGAAGCTGAAGCTCAGAGTGTTGACTCAACACGCTCAGGGCGGACTACCTTCACGCCCTAGTATCCAAACAGCTTATTTTTAGACATTTCCGCGACAGCGTTTCCCAGAGCAAACAGCAGCAGCATTTATTATAAAGCAGAAGTCCCACCCCCTCCCCCAACCCTGCCCCCGCCGCAGTGTCTCTGCCTTCCAGGAAAGGCTTGTGCAGCAGCTTGACCAGTTCACACCACTGCCCCAGACTCTGAACGCCCTCATTTCTACACCAGCCACAAACAGCAGAGGCTGATGGGTAATCCTGCCATCCACGTCAGTGTCCACCACCGCTATAACAGCCCCCCCCCACCCATGTGTTTTTGACAGACACATCACAAACAGGTCAAAAGGGGCAGAGCCAGGGTGTTGTTTTTAATTTGTTTGTTTTACACAAAAACTACTAAAACAATTTCCATGACATTTTAAGTTTTCAAGTGGTTCAGAACACACCCAGGTAGCATATGTTCTGGACTATAAGACCCACCTAAAACCACAGAGTGCCTTATATATGGATTAATTCTGGTTGTGTTTAGTGACTGGAAGTTTTTACTTTTTATCTCATGATTTTGACTTTTTACCTCCGCATGTAGGTTATGTTTCTGCCAGAATTGGTCTGTCTGTCTGTTTGTCTGTCTGTCTGTTGGTTAGCAAGATAACTCAAAAACCTATGAACAGATTTTGATGAAATTTTCAGAATGTGTTGGGGAGAACAAATGATTAAGTTTTGGTGGTGATCTGGAATAGATTCTGGATCACTTTGAAATGTATTCTCCATTTAGCACAATGTAAAATTTCAAAGTGATCCAGAATCCAGGATTTCTTCTGGATCACCATCAAAATGTAAGCATTTGGTCCTCGCGACACTTCCAACACATCCTGCAAATTTCATCAAAATCCATCCATAACTTTTTGAGTTATCTTGCTAAATAAGAGACAGACAAACAAACATAACCTCCTTCGTGTACATCTCTTCATTCAAAGGGGTGGGGGTCTGCCTTGGCAGAGGTTTGCGCTCTCAGAGTGCTTTTCTAGTTTTCTCATGACTTTGACTTTTTATCTCATGATTTTGACTGTCTCTTGTTAGCCAACAGTTAATGTTGGCTAACAGTAAAAACCAGAGTGTGGTTAACTGAATAACAGATGCAGACGTCACATTAGTAAATCTACTCAATAACTGTTCTTAGTAACTTTTTCCACATATAAACTATTACGCTTTAAATAATGGAGTAGCAACACAATACAAAAACTGGATTACATAATGTTGACGTAAGCATAACTAACTGCATCAGCCAAACAATAGAAAATAATGTATTAAATATTCCGTACATACATGCAATAGTTTGATTGAAATATAATTTGCATACTGACCTCTTGACGTTGATGGTATAATCTCTTTTTTTGCCTTGAATGCCTGGACCTTTCCCCTTATAATGACCCCCTGAAGCACACTGACACTAACACTTTGACTTGAATGAGTTCAGAGTCTTTCCTACCGCTGTTGTCACCTCACTCAAAAAGGAGGTGATGGTGAATGTGTTTTCCACCTCTGTCATTTTGAGCCAATGTTTTGTTGGACCTGAAAGTCGTGTGTGACAAGCCAAATAGTTATTGCCCCAGATTTCTGAATGGTAAGTGAAATATGCTGAGACTAAGGAACAGTATAGGATGTGGAGTCATTTATAAACCAGCACGTGTTTTACTTTATGTATGATTGAAATATTTGGTGATATTTTGCTCTGTACATGTTTGATGTGTGATTTCCAACATCCACTGTGGGGTGGGGTGGGGTGGGGTTAGGGGTAGGGTTCGGGTTAGGGTAGAAATAGTCTGTGTTCTCTGGGGTGGGGTGGTTAGGGTTAAGGGCGGGGTGTCCTCCTGCTCTGTCTCTGGGTTTGGACCTTAAATGTCTTCCAGTCACTTCCTCTGGTCCTGTTGTTTACAGACTTGTCTCTACAGCTGTGAAGTGAATCTGTTTCTGTTGGAGTGGTGAAAAACAGGGAGCCCTTGTTGTGGTTGACCACTCCGTCCCCACCCTCTCACATTAAAAGCCCCTGCTGAGCATTCAGTCGATGACTGTCACCAAAGCCTTTCATGTTCTACAGGTCCAGGTGAGTCATGGACACTTCTGTCTTCATCCTGCAGTTGAACTGTTCAGTTCTGTATGAGTCGCTCACACCGATGGGAGGAGGTTAGGGTTAGGGGGGGCAGCTGGAAGGATATAAGAGACTGATAAGGAAAAGGTCTGGGTTTGGTAGAATTTCCAGTTTCTTCTGATCTGGTTCTGGACTCACATCAGAGTCCATGGTTTGGACGTGAATGAAGACAAAGTGACTCTGCAGCTCAGAGACAGAGATGTTTGGATGAATTGACAGACACCAAGTCATTTCATGACTCGCATTAAAGGCATAGTTTGGTATCTTTCACATGAATCTATATAGGACCACCTTTTTTACGCTGGTGCACCCACAGTGACTTTACCCCGCGACAGTCGAGTTCTGGTCTGGTTTTGTTCAAAGCCAATGTAGTCCCAGCAGGTTTCCTAGTGTCAACAAAGTAAAATGTGTTTCTTTTCAAAAGAGTATGTGATGGAATTAGTGATTTATTTGCATAACAAAACTGTCACAGAACAAAAATTCACACCTCATAATTGCTTGCAACTACTTTCTCTCAATAGTGATCAATGCGTATTGTCACTGCTAGCAGCTGTGCACCCTAGCAAACTACTTTCATCAGTTGTTGGGCACTGTTTGTGGCTGCTACGTACAGGTGCACAACTGTTAGCAGTGCACCTACAAGTCGATATACTTATTTTTCCTGTACTGTGAAAAATAAGCAAGATACAGCAGTTTTAAAACCACTTAACTCACCAAAGTGAAGTAGATCTGTTAGTCTGTCAATCATGTTAAAGCCCCGCCCACAGTCTTAATTGTCTGCAGGTGTTTCATAGTGCCAGGATCACTGTTGCCATGGTGATGAGCAGTGGAGGGAACTTCAAAGGGGAGATGCATCGACAGCTCCACACTTTGTTACATGTAAAAAAAATAGGTGTGAACATACTGCCGAACTCCTGCAATATTTGGGAAAACTGTAAACAACAGTTGATCATGAGTGGCAGGAGGGTCTGAGGAACAAGTACATGTGCTTTTTATGTCTGTACTGTGAAAAATAAGTGAGTTAGGGCAATTTAAATACACTGAACTCAACATGAGAAAAATTATTTTTACAATGGAAGTCTATTGAGACGCATCATTATGGACATTTTTGACTGGTTTTTTTGCATCCGTGTATCACAATGGCAATCCTGATAGATAGGACATCTTTTGAGACCAGGCTGCACATTTTAGCATAACATATTTTGGTAAATTTACAGCGGTTTGGGCTGCATTTTTTTGTGAAGGTTTTGTATAAGTCAGAAGAAGAAGTCAGTCATAATAAGGACGACGAACAAAATACCCCGAGGACATTACATGTAAGCACACAGGGAACTAGGCAAGCTATAGCTTCATTTCCTGTACTAGAGCTAATATAACTAGCTTAGCTTTAGCGTCACTTCTTGTACTAGAGTTACTATAACTAGCCTAGCTTTAGGTTCATTTTGTATACCAAAGGTAATATAACTAGGCTAGCTTTAGCTTCACTTCCTCTACTAGAGTTACTATAACTAGCCTAGCCTTAGCTTCATTTCCTGTACTAGAGCTAACATTACTAGCCTAGCATTAGCTTCATTTCCTGTACTAGAGCTAATATAACTAGCCAAGCTTTAGCTCCAAACCTCTGAGAACACACAATTCATGCAAGACAGGTGTGAACAGAGGGGGGAGGGACAAATGCAGTTGAGATTGATTGACAGATGATATTTCAATCATTTGCAGTGTGTTTTCAGTCCTTTCCATTCTACAGGTGAGTATATACTTTTTATTTTTCTCTCACAGTATTAATTACTTTGTTGTGTTGTGGGTGTGAAGTAGATTTGAATCAATCTAATCAAAACACTCCAGAAAAACATCTGGCACCGCCTTTAATCGCCTGCAGACATGACGGAAGCTTCCTGTTGGAACCTGAGCTGAGTCTGTGCAGAGGAATTAGTCACTGAGCAGTGCAGCTCCGTCAGCGCTGTGTCAGCACAAACACAAACACACTGTTGACACATAAACGCCTCACCTGAAAACACACGCACACACACAATATCTGGAACAAACATTAGGTAACCAAGACATCCCCGAACCCCCCAAGGCCAAGACCCAAAGGCTCCAAAGTCAAGGTCGGAAGGCTCCAAAACTAAGGCCCAGAGACTCCAAAACCAAAGTCAGTG
Organism: Siphamia tubifer; assembly: GCA_020466265.1. Lineage (NCBI taxonomy): Eukaryota > Metazoa > Chordata > Actinopteri > Kurtiformes > Apogonidae > Siphamia > Siphamia tubifer. The sequence goes on from CM035786.1 coordinate 55,496,255, forward strand.
GGCGGGGCTAAGGTGAGTCTACTCAAATCCACTCCATTGGGAGTGTCGGAACCAGAGTCTACATTTTTAGCAGTTGTCAATATATTTTAGTTTACTAAAGTATCCCAACAAACGTAGAGGTTAAAGGTCACCCAGTGCATGGGAATGTGTTCACACGATCTGCATCAATAGCTAATGCTACAGTTAGCATTATTGTGCTGATAATAAAAAGTACAAATTATGAGATAAAAAGTTACAATAATAAGCTAAAAAGTCAGAAATGATGAGATAAAAAGTCAAAATTGTGGTAAAACTGTTTTTGGAGAAAATTAGTCTCAAGTGTGCCTTATAGTCCAGAAAATACAGATGTAATGGAAAAGAGCCTGAACCAATTGGACCCATGAGCCTTGTTATAATAAAATTTGACCTCCATATAAATGTCATATTTGCAGGGCTCATTTTTCTGTATTTTTTTGTTGCTAGTCTTCATGTAAAAGCTGAACTCAGCTGTTTTTCTGCCTACACATGATCCTTCATCATATCAGTGTGAACTCTGGACGTGACTCACATAAACACTTTCTCTCCTTGAATTGTGAGTCAGAGTGAGTTGGTCTTATTTTGGATCTGATTTGTGTTCTGACTTGTTTCCAGTGAATCAGACAGTGTTTTCCACATGAAGACGTGTCCCAGCGTCTGGGGACCTGCGTGTCACAACCAGACTGAGCTGATAATGATGATTCAAACCCTGGGTGGGTTTTTAGTCACTTGTGCAGTGAAAGTCTGCGACACAGCCCTAACAGGAGGATTCTGGGAAAATGGATGAAAACACATACAGATGGAAATAAATACAGATGTAAACTTCAGTCTCAGATTGAGGGTTTTCATCCTCACTAAGAACATCAACTACAACTTAAATATTTTTTCCAACTGATATTGAAGAGAATTTCAAATTATTAATGTATGTAACGTTGGATTTTTACTTTACAGATGCATCATTTGGTTTTATTTTTATTCACTTTACTTTAAGCTCATAGCACCTCATAATGTAACTAGATCACTCAGAGAACACAGACCTCAGCGAAGCAGCAACAGTCTGCCAAGGTTTGGATCTGGATGTTCATAACTTATTTATAAACTAGTGTTCCGTGTTTGCCAACGATTTATTTGATTGGTCATTAACAATCCCTTAGAGGCTTTAAAAAATTCTAAGAAATCTTCGGTCCTGTTTTCCACATGGAATGGACTGCATTTATATAGTTCTTTTCCACCTTCATGGTGCTCAAAGTGCTTTACATTAGCCTCACATTCACCCATTCACACACCAGTAGGTTTCTAAGGTCAAAGGTCAGTCCTACTGGGGGCCTAAGCCAGGGTTCAGTGTCTTGCCCAAGGACACTTCGACATGTGGACAGCCAGAGCCGGGACGCGAACCACCAACCTCTCGGTCATTGGGCGACCCACTCTACCACTGAACCACAGTCGCCCATATGTCCATTTCAATATTCGACCACGAATGACGTCACTCTGACGTTATGCGACGTCGCACAACGACCACATTTCACATGTTAGATCTAATGTTAAATATGAAGCACAAGATATTGTTGGGTTTAACAAAATATGTCAATAATCTGCTTTAAGGTAAAGGTCACACATTTTGCTTATATACGATTCGCTCGACGTCATATGACATCAAAACGTGGCGTCATGGAACCTATGGGTGTTGTCTCATCTGATGTCCGAAGGTCAGACGAAGTGAATGAAAAAAACACCTGATACTATCTGGTGTGGATTCTGAGATATTACCACTGATGTGTTTTAGCTGTTGACCTTGATTGTGACCTTAACCTTTGACCTTTCTGGCTCAAAATTTCTACCTTGACGCATTATCTCAATCATCTCTGACAGTTTAATCAAAATCCATCCAATTCATTATCTTGCTGACAATCAGACAAACAAATGCACCATAAAACATAACCTCCTTCACAGATGTCATAACTGCTCATAAAATAAAAATATGCACTCACTGGCCACTTTATTAGGTACACCTGTCCAACTGCTTGTTAACACAAATTTAAAATCATCCAGTCACATAACTGCAGCTCAATGCATTTAGTCATGTAGACATGGTCCAGTCGATCCTCTGCAGTTCAAAGCTAGCATCAGAATGAGGAAGAAAGGTGATTTAAGTGACTTTGAACGTGTCATGGTTGTTGGTAGTATGAGTATTTCAGAAACTGCAGAGAACAGTCCGAAAAAGAGAAAATAACCAGTGAGCAGCAGTTCTATGGGTGAAAATGCCTGGTTGATGCCAGAGGTCAGAGGTCAGAGGAGAATGGCCAGACTGGTTGGAGCTTATAGAAAGGCAACAGTAACTCAAATAAGCACTGCATCTCTGAACACACAACAGGTGGAACCCTGAGGCAGATGGGCTACAGCAGCAGAAGACCACACCAGGGCCCACTCCTGTCAGATAACAATTCACACAGGTTCACCCAGATTGGACAATAAAAGATTAGAAAACCGTTGCCTGGTCTGATGAGTCTGGATTTCTGCTGCGACATTTGGATGTTAGGGTCAGAATTTGGCATCAACAACATGAAGGCATGGATCCATCCTACCTTACATCATCAGTTAAGGCTGGTGGTGGTGTAATGGTGTGGGGGAGATTTTCCTGGTACTCTTTGGGCCTCTTACTACCAATTGAGCATGGTTGCAACGCCACAGCCTACCTGAGTATTGTTGCGGACCATGTCCATCCCTTTATGACCACAGTGTATCAATCTTATGATGGCTACTTCCAGCAGGATAACGCACCATGCCATAAAGCCCCAATCATCTCAAACTGGTTTCTTGAACCTGACAATGACGTCACTGTACTAAAATGGCCTCCACAGTCATCAGATCTCAATCCAGTCGAGCACCTTTGGGATGTGGTGGAACAGGAGCTTTGCATCATGTGTGCAGTGGATAAATCTGCAGAACCTGCATGATGCTAACATGTCAATATGGACCAAACTCTCTGAGGAATGTTTCCAGTACCTTGTTGAATCTATGCCACTAAGGATAAAGGCAGTTCTGAAGGCAAAAGGGGCTCCAACCTGGTACTAACAGGGTGTACCTAATAAAGTGGCCAGTGAGTATAGACCAGAATAGAAAATGACTTGTTGGTAATAAACAGTAAAATGTTCACACAAAACAGAAGAACTGAGAAACCCCACTTTACCTGAAACATATGACAAAAAAATGTCAAGGTGACTTTCCAGTACTATGGTGGATTGCAATGGAAAATTTCACACCATTGCGACATACAACAACAAAGATGATTTAATCTAATTTCATTGCTCTTTCTAACTTTGCTGCTTTGAGCATTGCCTAAGTCCCACCCCCTGATTTGGCTAACTGCTGTTATGGACTTTCACAAGGTCCAGTCTTCCATACATAGAGTAAATTGTGGTGCAGTAGCACCACAGCACCAATAGCACTAGCCTAGCACTGTGCTAATATCGGTAGCCTAGTACTGTGATAATAGCACTAGCCTAGCATTGTGCTAATAGCACACTTGGAAATGACAGAGCCAGTAGATAAATGTTCAGAGCCGTTACTGTGCAGATACTGGACCATGACCATGTTTGTGAATTTGTCAACATGGTGACATTAAGCTGCTAGCTTAATAATAATAGGTTAATAAATACACACTTCCAAAACAGCCCTAATTATTATAGTTTTTCTTTCTCCTCCTTTCAACTCATTTCAAGCACTTCCACAACACATTAGTACCAAACAATCTCACATTTTCTGCGAGCTCTGCACTAGTATTAGAATAAATGTAGATAAATGACAGAAGTGTAAAATAGCGAAAGCCAACTGTGTGACTGGCTCTTTATGGCTCAAATGTCCTGAACACAAGTTTTCAGGGTGAGTTTCCTTTTATTTCTGATGCATTTAGAAAAGTTTTTCTGATGCCTTTGTGTTCTGTGGTGCAGTTTCCAGGATGAGAACCCTCCCAGACTCTGCATGTGCACTGTTTTCCTTTTGTCGTCTTGTATCATTATCATTTCACTCTGATTTTATGGCAGCAGCATCCACAGGCCCCCGCCCCAGCCGCCAAGGCCTAAAAATAGCACCCATCAGCCCCCGACCACCACCGCAAGCGCCCGGCACACGCCCCTCTGCAGACCCCAACCCAAAGAACCCCAGATCCCCCCACCTCCAACCCTAAAACCACCAGACCACCAGAGCTAGAGCAGAGCCGCCACAGGCCCCGCCCTGCATACAAGGAGAGGGAGGGGCTAAACCACAGAACACCAGAGTGGAACCACAGGCCCCGCCCACTCACACCAAAGACCTGAGTTTGGATTTTAGAAGAAATGTATAGTTTTTCCTCTGAGGATTCAATTCACTTGTATGTATAAAACACTTTAACCCTTAAAGAGCCAAACAACCTCTGCTAATCCAAACCATGTGACAAGTTTTTAATACCTGTTCAGTACCTGGTCAGAGTACCCACATTCTGTACGGCTACTTGTGTGAATAAATATGTGAAAAAATACCCTATTTTCCGCACTATAAGGCGCACTGTCAATAAATGATATATAAGGCGCATTAAGTGAAGTTAAAATCATGAGCTAAAAAGACAAAATTATGAGATAATTGTGGGATAAAAAGTCTAAACTATGAGATAAAAAGTAAAAATTGTGGGAGAAAAAGTTAAAATTATGAAATAAGTAAAAATAATGAGATAAAAGGCAAAATCATAAGTAAAAAGTTAAAATTAAGAGATAAATCATAATTATGAGATAAAAAGTCAAAATTATGAGATAAAAAGTACACATTCCAAGTCACTAAGCACAACCAGAATTAATCTAAATATAAGGTGCACTGTGATTTTTGGAGAAAATTAAAGTGCTCTTTATATTTAACCTGCAAAAAAAGCTGAAAACTTTCAAAAGTATCCCAAAAATAAAGTCCTTAAAGTTGAGTTACTGTGGATGACATGTTTGACTGGGTCATGGTACTCATGGTTTTGGCTACGGGCAGGAAATTTAGGAAAACTGTGTGTGTGTGTGTGTGTGTGTGTGTGTGTGTGTGTGTGTGTGTGTGTGTGTGTGTGTGTGTGTGAAGGCGGGGGGGGGGGGGGTCGTCACAATTGAGATTAAAATATGTCAAATAAATATCATTATTTATTTATTTATTTTTCTATTTGAATATTAGTCGAAAATGTGGAAATTGCAATAACCGCAGCCAACACTATACTTTTAACTGTCTAAGTGGAACTGAGTGAAACAGCTGATTTCAGCTACAAATGATTTAATAACAATAGTCACATGAATCTACGCGAGGTTTTTAATTTTTAAAAAATGTTTGGGGTGGAGGCGTGTGCACAGCCGTTCACTTTTGGCTCTTTGCACAACTCCAACTTCCTGAAGTTAATGCGGCTCCTCTGTTTCCTGTCTTACATTATTGGACAAACTGATAAATCCAGCTGTTTGACCTCATTCAATGGTCAACTGATAACACCAGTGTGCAGGAGAGGATAGAATATGTCTTCACAAACAAATACACAAGTATTCAGACAATGCCTAATCTCACCAGTTCTTGAATTAGAGCCAATAATGGGATTTTGACCTTTCTGCGAAATGCAACCTTGACCTTTGACCTTTCGTAATATTGATAATTTGTTATATGTATATATGCGTCAGTGTGTGTAATATGATGATATATCCAGTATTGATTAAGTTAAAGTGTGATATGTCTATGTTTGACACAAACACAGAAGTTACAGAAGTTAATTGTGCCACATGTCACCTTTGACCTCCAGAGATCTTGAAAACTATTGGTCGTAGGTGATAACACCAATTATGAGAATTGTAGAAATCTTCTTTCGCATCGTTTGGTACCAATTTGAAAGTTCTGTGACCCTCCGTTCTTGAGTTATAACCCAGAATGTGATTTTGACCGTTTAATTAATTGTGACTTTGACCTTTGACCTTTACTCAAATAGATAATTGCATCTGATATGAATTAGCTATATGTATATGCCCATGTAATTTCATGGTTCATTGAGTTATATAGCATGATATGCCTCTGTGGACACACACACACACACACACACACACACACACACACACAAGGTGATTACAATAATCTCACCCAATGTTGAGCGAGATTAAAAAAGAATGAATACAAATTTGGATCAATGACTTATATTAGGGATGTTTTTTTTTAATCTAATATCTCCTGTATTTGTGTCTTTTCTGCAGTAGTTCTGTTCAACTTCTACTTTACACATGAAATGATGGGTGTTGGAGGTTCATAGTGTGTGTGTGTGTGTGTGTGTGTGTGTGTGTGTGAGAGGGGGGGGGGTTGTATCACCATTGAAGAAGAAACCAAATCCACAGCCTCCAGCTTTTACTTCCCCAAATCTGACTTTGAATCCCACCCCACAGACCAGTCTGTTCACTGACTTCATCTGCAAAACTACACTGAGCAAAATTATAAACTCAACATGAAATGTAGAACTACTTTCCTGGCATAGATATCAACATTTACAGCAACAAACAATGCACCCGCCAACAGGTTCAAAATGGATTACACCTGGGGTTAAACCCCAGTAGGTTGATTTCCCACATTGCTATAAAGTCAGTGCATAAATGTCACATGGACGTCAGGAAGTTTTGTGTAGTTTACAGCTGCACCAGTCGTTCTAATCAAGAGAAGGAAAAGCAAGTACCAAAGATTGTCATTCACAAACGTCTTGTATCGTCATATCTGAACCCACTTTATCCTCACTAGGGTCACAGGGGTCACTGGGGGCCTAATCCAGCTCCAGCAGGTGAAGGCGAGGTCAGAGGTCACCCTGTATGAATCTCCAGTTCATCTCAGGGCTGAACATGTATAGACAAACAATCACTGTCACATTCACACCTATGGTTTAGATTAACCAGTTAACCAGTTAACCTATCAGTGCATGTGTTTGGATGGTGAGAGGAAACTGGAGTACCTGGAGAAAACCCACGCAGACACAAGAACATGTAAACTCCACACAGAAAGGTCTGGTGTGGGAATAGAACCAGGGACCTTCTGTCTGTGAGGCACGAGTGCTAACCACTGCACCACTGTGTCGCCCTCATTCACAAAGGTGACAAATGGAAAAAGCTCACAGAAAAGTGCCGTAAAAAGTGGATTTTAAAATCTGTTTGCGGTTGGGAGAAACACAGTCTGCTAATGCTAATGCTAATGCTAATGCCTGTGTCTGCAGCAACCACTTCATCAGAGGTATGTTCCAAAGTTTGTGGAAGTGCCTATCCTATGAACCTTGGTGTTAAATGTTCATTACCTCCGCCAAGGACGTTATGGTTGTCTGTCTGTCTGTCTGTCAGTTAGTTAGCAAGATAAACTTAATGGCGGATTTTGATAAAATTGTCAAGGTAGGTTGGTAATGAGGAAATGTGGAAATGATTAGATTTTGGTGGTGATCGGGGGGCTGCACTCTCTCTCAGAGTGCTTTTCTAGTTTACACTGCTGTAATATGGTTTAACTAGACACATCAAGATGCGTTGCATGTTTGTTGACATTAGTCGCTACTGCTAGCGGCTAGCAGTAGCGACTAATGTCAACAAACATGCAATACATTTTGACGTGGCATTACACACTCACCCTGGCGACGACCAAACCATAATTATCACTGAGCCTTTTGGTACCGAGGTTGTGGACCCACCCACTGACACTGACTCCAAACTTTTCTAGTCTTTGATCTGCTGATGGTGTAGTAGGGCGTCTGCAGGACCAGGTAGTTTGTAATATCCACAGCACAGAGGCTTCTGCCCAAAATTCATTCATTTTCATCAGATACGTCCAATACATTTTTAACTAACTCTATGTATCTGTGTTTGGACACTGGATCTAAATCCATACAATTAACACTCTCTTCAATGGTTTCCTCCATAGCGACAGTCACCATGGTTACTCCAGCTGCAGTCACTACGTCTGAAACCTACCTATTTTCACATCAGTCAATATCTGGTATGTCCCTCATTGGCATCACATAGTGCCAACACTAGATGTGTTCCACCAAATACTTCATGTAGTTGTCTGTATAGAAAGGTCAAAGGTTAACCCATCTCACCTTTCCTTTTGTTATGTGTCTATGCTGTTGGTTTATCCATATGTTTGTACACACTGCACATGTTTTCTCCCCCTTTCTTCTTTTTTCTCTTCTTCTTCCTTCATTGTTTTTCTCCTGTTCTGTCTTCTCCCCCTTTTTTCTTACTTTTCCCCCTTTTTCTTTTCTTTTCTCTCCTTTGGTTTTCTCCCCATTTTCTCCTTCCCCCTCTTTTTTCCCTCTTTGTTTTTCTTCTCCTTTTTTGTTTTATTTTTTCTTATTTTTTTCCTTAATTTTTTTTGTTCATTTTTGTTTTTTCTCAGTTTTTGCTGTTTTCTCTTTTCCTTCATTTCTTATTTTAGTTTTTTCTCTTTTTTCTTTCTTCTCTTCTTTTATCCCTTAATCTTTCTGTCCTTTTTCTTCACTTTTTCTCTTCTTTCCCCCCCTTATTCTTTCCATTATCTTCTTTTCCCCCCTTATTCATTCCATTATTTGTCCTTTTAGTTTTCTTCCCCTTGTTTCACCTTTTCCCCTCCTTTTTCTCTTGCTTTTTGCCTTTTTTACTTCATTCTTTTCTCCTTTTTTGTTTTCTCCCTCTTTTCTTGTTTCTCTTTTTTTCTGGTTTTCTTCTTTTTTCTCTTTTCCCTTCATCTCTCAGTAAGTCATGGGAGAGAAAAACAGATCATATCATCTGATACAAGATAAAAGCAGAACTGAATGTTTATTGGCTTCATAAATTATGAAAGATTCTCCTTTAACAACCTTACCCTTAGATGTTGATTTGACCTCAAAAGGTTAAAAGGTTTGTTTCCAGGGACGATGCTAATGCTAATGCTAACACCTGCAGGTGAATTCCACAAACATCTAATTGCCTATGTTCGCATTAAATCAACTAAAGTCCGATGGTTAAAGTCAAATATTTGCAACAACAGATGACGTCTGCAGAAAAAAACAGCATACTGAGGACGACCACGCTTCTGTTTTTACCAGAACACAACGTCAACATAGGACGTTTATGGCGCCGTGAGAAAAAGCTGAGTTCCAGCCACAGAAGGTCAAAAGCAGGAAGGTTTTAGAGGTTTTAGTTTAGTCCAGAAGATCATTTAAGACCAAACTTTGTTAATTCAACAACTGGAGTAATGGGAAAAAGGAAGGATTAAAAAGAAGAGAAAAAGCAACAAAAAAGAGGACACATGAAAAGAAGAAAAGAACTGAAAAAGAACAGCAAACTGGTAAAAAAAAAAGAATAGAAAAAGGGGAAAAAACAGAAAAAACGGGACACAATAAAGAAGTGGAAAAAGAACAACATGTAAAAAGAAGAGAAACACAAAAAATAAGAGAAAAGTGGAAAAAAGAATAGAAAAGGAAAAAGAAAAGAAAAGGAAAAAAAGAGAAAAAAATTCAATTCAATTTTATTTATAAAGCCCTAAATCACAACACAGTCGTCTCACAGGGCTTTACAAAAACACAATGGATATATGAAAAGTCCAAAGTATCCCCTGTCCTTAGACCCTCCTCCTCTGCAAGAAAAAAGTTTAAAACCCAGTGGGAAAAAGAAGAAATGTTGAGGAGAACCAGACTGAAGGACAGATCCACTCCCATGGACGGACAGACGAAAAAAGAAAAGGTAAAAAAAAAAAAGAAGACAAAAATGAAAAAAGAAGAGAAACAAGGAGAAAAAAGGAAAAGAAATTTTTGAAAAAACAAGAGAAAATAAATAGGAATAAAAACAGAAGGTGTACACTTGTTCATATTTATTAGTTTAACTGTGACTCTATTTTCTAATTGTAATTAAAGAAGCAGGGGTCACATGACCTAAAATAAAATATACCATTTTTTCCACAAAATATTTGATTCATGATTTTTTTTCTATCCCCCCCAATTCCAACTTTTTAAAGAAAACAATAAGTACAGATGACAGAGAAAACTAAACACATATCTTCCTTTCTTTCTGTCAAAACTATAGGTTTTGATAGAAAGAAATATTTTGGACTTAGAGTCGATAGCAGGTGAATAAACCATCTGTTCCACTGGTTATTTGAAATGATTCAACACTGATCTGTCAATCAAACTAAACTGTCATTTGACCCCACCACCCCCAACCCCTCTGTGGGTACACCTTCTGCATGATTCATGTGTTTTCACAGCCTGAACTCTAGTACAGGAAATGAAGCTAAAGCTAGGCTAGTTATATTAGCTCTAGTACAGGAAATGAAGCTAAAGCTAGGCTAGTTATATTAGCTCTAGTACAGGAAATGAAGCTAAAGCTAGGCTAATTATATTAGCTCTAGTACAGGAAATGAAGCTAATGCTAGGCTAGTTATATTATCTCTAGTACAGGAAATGAAGCTAAAGCTAGGCTAGTTATATTATCTCTAGTACAGGAAATGAAGCTAAAGCTAGGCTAGTTATATTAGCTCTAGTACAGGAAATGAAGCTAAAGCTAGGCTAGTTATATTAGCTCTAGTACAGGAAATGAAGCTAAAGCTAGGCTAGTTATATTAGCTCTAGTACAGGAAATGAAGCTAAAGCTAGGCTAGTTATATTAGCTCTAGTACAGGAAATGAAGCTAAAGCTAGGCTAGTTATATTAGCTCTAGTACAGGAAATGAAGCTAAAGCTAGGCTAGTTATATTAGCTCTAGTACAGGAAATGAAGCTAAAGCTAGGCTAATTATATTAGCTCTAGTACAGGAAATGAAGCTAAAGCTAGGCTAGTTATATTAGCTCTAGTACAGGAAATGAAGCTAAAGCTAGGCTAGTTATATTAGCTCTAGTACAGGAAATGAAGCTAAAGCTAGGCTAGTTATATTAGCTCTAGTACAGGAAATGAAGCTAAAGCTAGGCTAGTTATATTAGCTCTAGTACAGGAAATGAAGCTAAAGCTAGGCTAATTATATTAGCTCTAGTACAGGAAATGAAGCTAATGCTAGGCTAGTTATATTATCTCTAGTACAGGAAATGAAGCTAAAGCTAGGCTAGTTATATTATCTCTAGTACAGGAAATGAAGCTAAAGCTAGGCTAGTTATATTAGCTCTAGTACAGGAAATGAAGCTAAAGCTAGGCTAGTTATATTAGCTCTAGTACAGGAAATGAAGCTAAAGCTAGGCTAGTTATATTAGCTCTAGTACAGGAAATGAAGCTAAAGCTAGGCTAGTTATATTAGCTCTAGTACAGGAAATGAAGCTAAAGCTAGGCTAGTTATATTAGCTCTAGTACAGGAAATGAAGCTAAAGCTAGGCTAGTTATATTAGCTCTAGTACAGGAAATGAAGCTAAAGCTAGGCTAATTATATTAGCTCTAGTACAGGAAATGAAGCTAAAGCTAGGCTAGTTATATTAGCTCTAGTACAGGAAATGAAGCTAAAGCTAGGCTAGTTATATTAGCTCTAGTACAGGAAATGAAGCTAAAGCTAGGCTAGTTATATTAGCTCTAGTACAGGAAATGAAGCTAAAGCTAGGCTAGTTATATTAGCTCTAGTACAGGAAATGAAGCTAAAGCTAGGCTAATTATATTAGCTCTAGTACAGGAAATGAAGCTAATGCTAGGCTAGTTATATTATCTCTAGTACAGGAAATGAAGCTAAAGCTAGGCTAGTTATATTATCTCTAGTACAGGAAATGAAGCTAAAGCTAGGCTAGTTATATTAGCTCTAGTACAGGAAATGAAGCTAAAGCTAGGCTAGTTATATTAGCTCTAGTACAGGAAATGAAGCTAAAGCTAGGCTAGTTATATTAGCTCTAGTACAGGAAATGAAGCTAAAGCTAGGCTAGTTATATTAGCTCTAGTACAGGAAATGAAGCTAAAGCTAGGCTAGTTATATTAGCTCTAGTACAGGAAATGAAGCTAAAGCTAGGCTAGTTATATTAGCTCTAGTACAGGAAATGAAGCTAAAGCTAGGCTAGTTATATTAGCTCTAGTACAGGAAATGAAGCTAAAGCTAGGCTAATTATATTAGCTCTAGTACAGGAAATGAAGCTAAAGCTAGGCTAGTTATATTAGCTCTAGTACAGGAAATGAAGCTAAAGCTAGGCTAGTTATATTAGCTCTAGTACAGGAAATGAAGCTAAAGCTAGGCTAGTTATATTAGCTCTAGTACAGGAAATGAAGCTAAAGCTAGGCTAGTTATATTAGCTCTAGTACAGGAAATGAAGCTAAAGCTAGGCTAGTTATATTAGCTCTAGTACAGGAAATGAAGCTAAAGCTAGGCTAGTTATATTAGCTCTAGTACAGGAAATGAAGCTAAAGCTAGGCTAGTTATATTAGCTCTAGTACAGGAAATGAAGCTAAAGCTAGGCTAGTTATATTAGCTCTAGTACAGGAAATGAAGCTAAAGCTAGGCTAATTATATTAGCTCTAGTACAGGAAATGAAGCTAAAGCTAGGCTAGTTATATTAGCTCTAGTACAGGAAATGAAGCTAAAGCTAGGCTAGTTATATTAGCTCTAGTACAGGAAATGAAGCTAAAGCTAGGCTAGTTATATTAGCTCTAGTACAGGAAATGAAGCTAAAGCTAGGCTAGTTATATTAGCTCTAGTACAGGAAATGAAGCTAAAGCTAGGCTAGTTATATTAGCTCTAGTACAGGAAATGAAGCTAAAGCTAGGCTAGTTATATTTGCTCTAGTACAGGAAATGAAGCTAAAGCTAGACTAGTTATATTAGCTCTAGTACAGGAAATGAAGCTAAAGCTAGGCTAATTATATTAGCTCTAGTACAGGAAATGAAGCTAAAGCTAGGCTAATTATATTAGCTCTAGTACAGGAAATGAAGCTAATGCTAGGCTAGTTATATTATCTCTAGTACAGGAAATGAAGCTAAAGCTAGGCTAGTTATATTATCTCTAGTACAGGAAATGAAGATAATGCTAGGCTAGTTATATTAGCTCTAGTACAGGAAATGAAGCTAAAGCTAGGCTAGTTATATTAGCTCTAGTACAGGAAATGAAGCTAAAGCTAGGCTAGTTATATTAGCTCTAGTACAGGAAATGAAGCTAAAGCTAGGCTAGTTATATTAGCTCTAGTACAGGAAATGAAGCTAAAGCTAGGCTAGTTATATTTGCTCTAGTACAGGAAATGAAGCTAAAGCTAGACTAGTTATATTAGCTCTAGTACAGGAAATGAAGCTAAAGCTAGGCTAATTATATTAGCTCTAGTACAGGAAATGAAGCTAAAGCTAGGCTAATTATATTAGCTCTAGTACAGGAAATGAAGCTAATGCTAGGCTAGTTATATTATCTCTAGTACAGGAAATGAAGCTAAAGCTAGGCTAGTTATATTATCTCTAGTACAGGAAATGAAGATAATGCTAGGCTAGTTATATTAGCTCTAGTACAGGAAATGAAGCTAATGCTAGGCTAGTTATATTAGCTCTAGTACAGGAAATGAAGCTAATGCTAGGCTAGTTATATTATCTCTAGTACAGGAAATGAAGCTAATGCTAGGCTAGTTATATTATCTCTAGTACAGGAAATGAAGCTAATGCTAGGCTAGTTATATTATCTCTAGTACAGGAAAGGAAGCTAATGCTAGGCTAGTTATATTATCTCTATTACAGGAAATGAAGCTAATGCTAGGCTAGTTATATTATCTCTAGTACAGGAAATGAAGCTAATGCTAGGCTAGTTATATTATCTCTAGTACAGGAAATGAAGCTAATGCTAGGCTAGTTATATCATCTCTAGTACAGGAAATGAAGCTAATGCTAGGCTAGTTATATTATCTCTAGTACAGGAAATGAAGCTAATGCTAGGCTAGTTATATTATCTCTAGTACAGGAAATGAAGCTAATGCTAGGCTAGTTATATTATCTCTAGTACAGGAAATGAAGCTAATGCTAGGCTAGTTATATTATCTCTAGTACAGGAAATGAAGCTAATGCTAGGCTAGTTATATTATCTCTAGTACAGGAAATGAAGCTAATGCTAGGCTAGTTATATTAGCTCTAGTACAGGAAATGAAGCTAATGCTAGGCTAGTTATATTATCTCTAGTACAGGAAATGAAGCTAATGCTAGGCTAGTTATATTAGCTCTAGTACAGGAAATGAAGCTAATGCTAGGCTAGTTATATTAGCTCTAGTACAGGAAATGAAGCTAATGCTAGGCTAGTTATATTAGCTCTAGTACAGGAAATGAAGCTAATGCTAGGCTAGTTATATTAGCTCTAGTACAGGAAATGAAGCTAATGCTAGGCTAGTTATATTAGCTCTAGTACAGGAAATGAAGCTAATGCTAGGCTAGTTATATTAGCTCTAGTACAGACTGCACAGCCGTGTTACCTTATCATATTATTGAATCTGACATTTACAGACCAAAGCAAACACATGTTACCTACCCCCCACCCCCCACCCACACACACAGACACAAACACACACATTAACCAGTTCCCCCGTTTATCCTACCCATTTTCTGTTGATATTAACGTGAGGTCATATGGCCCGCCCCGCTGACCGCTGCTGCAGAGCTAACCATTTTAATCCACTGAACATATTTTCCAAACGGTGGTTCTGAGGTA
>CM035786.1:55510944-55580944 GCA_020466265.1 Siphamia tubifer
GTTTCTGTCCGTTAGCTTGTTTTCCTGTCCGTTAGCTTGTTTTCTCTGTCTGTTAGCTTGTTTTTCCTGTCCGTTAGCTTGTTTTTCTGTCCGTTAGCTTGTTTTTCTGTCCGTTAGCTTGTGTTTCTGTCTGTTAGCTTTTTTTCTGTCTGTTAGCTTGTGTTTCTGTCTGTTAGCTTGTGTTTCTGTCTGTTAGCTTGTTTTCCTGTCCGTTAGCTTGTTTTTCTGTCCTTTAGCTTTTTTCTGTCCGTTAGCTTTTTTTCTGTCTGTTAGCTTTTTTTTCTGTCTGTTAGTTTGTTTTTGTCTCTGTTAGCTTGTTTTCCTGTCCGTTAGCTTGTTTTTCTGTCCGTTAGCTTGTTTTTCTGTCCGTTAGCTTTTTTCTGTCTGTTAGCTTTTTTTCTGTCCGTTTAGCTTGTTTTTCTGTCCGTTAGCTTGTGTTTCTGTCTGTTAGCTTTTTTCTGTCTGTTAGCTTTTTTTTCTGTCTGTTAGCTTGTGTTTATGTCTGTTAGCTTTTTTTCTGTCTGTTAGCTTGTTTTTCTGTCTGTTAGCTTGTGTTTCTGTCCGTTAGCTTGTTTTTCTGTCTGTTAGCTTGTTTTTCTGTCCGTTAGCTTGTTTTCTGTCCGTTAGCTTGTGTTTCTGTCTGTTAGCTTGTGTTTCTGTCTGTTAGCTTGTGTTTCTGTCTGTTAGCTTGTTTTTTCTGTCTGTTAGCTTGTTTTTCTGTCTGTTAGCTTGTTTTTCTGTCTGTTAGCTTGTTTTTCTGTCTGTTAGCTTGTGTTTCTGTCTGTTAACTTGTGTTTATGTCCGTTAGCTTGTTTTCTCCTGTCCGTTAGCTTGTTTTTTCTGTCTGTTAGCTGTTTTTCTGTCTGTTAGCTTGTTTTTCTGTCTGTTAGCTTGTTTTCCTGTCCGTTAGCTTGTTTTTCTGTCCGTTAGCTTGTGTTTCTGTCTGTTAGCTTTTTTTCTGTCTGTTAGCTTGTTTTCTGTCCGTTAGCTTGTTTTCCTGTCCGTTAGCTTGTTTTTCTGTCCGTTAGCTTGTTTTTCTGTCCGTTAGCTTGTTTTCTGTCTGTTAGATTGTTTTTGTCTCTGTTAGCTTGTTTTTCTGTCCGTTAGCTTGTTTTTCTGTTCGTTAGCTTGTTTTTCTGTCCGTTAGCTTGTTTTTCTGTCCGTTAACTTGGTTTTCTGTCTGTTAGCTTGTGTTTCTGTCTGTTAGCTTGTTTTTCTGTCTGTTAGCTTGTGTTTCTGCCTGTTAGCTTGTGTTTCTGTCCGTTAGCTTGTTTTCCTGTCCGTTAGCTTGTTTTTCTGTCTGTTAGATTGTTTTTGTCTCTGTTAGCTTGTTTTCCTGTCCGTTAGCTTGTTTTTCTGTCTGTTAGCTTGTTTTCTGTCCGTTAGCTTGTTTTCTGTCTGTTAGATTGTTTTTGTCTCTGTTAGCTTGTTTTTCTGTCCGTTAGCTTGTTTTTCTGTTCGTTAGCTTGTTTTTCTGTCCGTTAGCTTTTTTCTGTCTGTTAGCTTTTTTTTCTGTCTGTTAGTTTGTGTTTCTGTCCGTTAGTTTGTTTTTCTGTCCGTTAGCTTTTTTCTGTCTGTTAGCTTTTTTTTCTGTCTGTTAGTTTGTTTTTCTCTCTGTTAGCTTGTTTTTCTGTCCGTTAGCTTGTGTTTCTGTCTGTTAGCTTTTTTTCTGTCTGTTAGCTTTTTTTCTGTCTGTTAGCTTGTTTTTCTGTCTGTTAGCTTGTGTTTCTGTCCGTTAGCTTGTTTTTCTGTCTGTTAGCTTGTTTTTCTGTCCGTTAGCTTGTTTTCTGTCCGTTAGCTTGTGTTTCTGTCTGTTAGCTTGTTTTTCTGTCTGTTAGCTTGTTTTTCTGTCTGTTAGCTTTTTTTCTGTCTGTTAGCTTGTGTTTCTGTCTGTTAGCTTGTGTTTCTGTCTGTTAGCTTGTTTTCCTGTCCGTTAGCTTGTTTTCCTGTCCGTTAGCTTGTTTTTCTGTCCGGTAGCTTGTTTTTCTGTCCGGTAGCTTGTTTTTCTGTCCTTTAGCTTTTTTCTGTCCGTTAGCTTTTTTTCTGTCCGTTAGTTTGTTTTTGTCTCTGTTAGCTTGTTTTTCTGTCCGTTAGCTTGTTTTCCTGTCCGTTAGCTTGTTTTTCTGTCCGTTAGCTTGTTTTTCTGTCCGTTAGCTTGTTTTTCTGTCCGTTAGCTTTTTTCTGTCTGTTAGCTTTTTTTCTGTCTGTTAGTTTGTTTTTGTCTCTGTTAGCTTGTTTTCCCCCCCTCCTGTCCGTTAGCTTGTTTTTCTGTCCGTTAGCTTGTTTTTCTGTCCGTTAGCTTGTTTTTCTGTCCGTTAGCTTTTTTCTGTCTGTTAGCTTTTTTTCTGTCCGTTAGCTTGTTTTTCTGTCCGTTAGCTTGTGTTTCTGTCTGTTAGCTTTTTTCTGTCTGTTAGCTTTTTTTTCTGTCTGTTAGCTTGTGTTTCTGTCTGTTAGCTTTTTTTTCTGTCTGTTAGCTTTTTTTCTGTCTGTTAGCTTGTTTTTCTGTCTGTTAGCTTGTGTTTCTGTCCGTTAGCTTGATTTCTGTCTGTTAGCTTGTTTTTCTGTCCGTTAGCTTGTTTTCTGTCCGTTAGCTTTTTTTCTGTCTGTTAGATTGTTTTTGTCTCTGTTAGCTTGTTTTCCTGTCCGTTAGCTTGTTTTTCTGTCTGTTAGCTTGTTTTCTGTCCGTTAGTTTGTTTTCTGTCTGTTAGATTGATTTTGTCTTGTTAGCTTGTTTTTCTGTCCGTTAGCTTGTTTTTCTGTTCGTTAGCTTGTTTTTCTGTCCGTTAGCTTTTTTCTGTCTGTTAGCTTTTTTTTCTGTCTGTTAGTTTGTGTTTCTGTCCGTTAGCTTGTTTTTCTGTCCGTTAGCTTTTTTCTGTCTGTTAGCTTTTTTTTCTGTCTGTTAGTTTGTATTTCTCTCTGTTAGCTTGTTTTTCTGTCCGTTAGCTTGTGTTTCTGTCTGTTAGCTTTTTTTCTGTCTGTTAGCTTGTTTTTCTGTCTGTTAGCTTGTGTTTCTGTCCGTTAGCTTGTTTTTTCTTTCTGTTAGCTTGTTTTTCTGTCCGTTAGCTTGTTTTCTGTCCGTTAGCTTGTTTTTCTGTCTGTTAGCTTGTTTTTCTGTCTGTTAGATTGTTTTTCTGTCTGTTAGCTTGTGTTTCTGTCTGTTAGCTTGTGTTTCTGTCTGTTAACTTGTGTTTCTGTCCGTTAGCTTGTTTTCCTGTCCGTTAGCTTGTTTTCCTCTGTCTGTTAGCTTGTTTTCCTGTCCGTTAGCTTGTTTTTCTGTCCGTTAGCTTGTTTTTCTGTCCGTTAGCTTGTGTTTCTGTCTGTTAGCTTTTTTTCTGTCTGTTAGCTTGTGTTTCTGTCTGTTAGCTTGTGTTTCTGTCTGTTAGCTTGTTTTCCTGTCCGTTAGCTTGTTTTTCTGTCCTTTAGCTTTTTTCTGTCCGTTAGCTTTTTTTCTGTCTGTTAGCTTTTTTTCTGTCTGTTAGTTTGTTTTTGTCTCTGTTAGCTTGTTTTCCTGTCCGTTAGCTTGTTTTTTCTGTCCGTTAGCTTGTTTTTCTGTCCGTTAGCTTTTTTCTGTCTGTTAGCTTTTTTTCTGTCCGTTAGCTTGTTTTTCTGTCCGTTAGCTTGTGTTTCTGTCTGTTAGCTTTTTTCTGTCTGTTAGCTTTTTTTTCTGTCTGTTAGCTTGTGTTTATGTCTGTTAGCTTTTTTTCTGTCTGTTAGCTTGTTTTTCTGTCTGTTAGCTTGTGTTTCTGTCCGTTAGCTTGTTTTTTCTGTCTGTTAGCTTGTTTTTCTGTCCGTTAGCTTGTTTTCTGTCCGTTAGCTTGTGTTTCTGTCTGTTAGCTTGTGTTTCTGTCTGTTAGCTTGTGTTTCTGTCTGTTAGCTTGTTTTTTCTGTCTGTTAGCTTGTTTTTCTGTCTGTTAGCTTGTTTTTCTGTCTGTTAGCTTGTGTTTCTGTCTGTTAACTTGTGTTTATGTCCGTTAGCTTGTTTTCCTGTCCGTTAGCTTGTTTTTCTGTCTGTTAGCTGTTTTTCTGTCTGTTAGCTTGTTTTTCTGTCTGTTAGCTTGTTTTCCTGTCCGTTAGCTTGTTTTTCTGTCCGTTAGCTTGTGTTTCTGTCTGTTAGCTTTTTTTCTGTCTGTTAGCTTGTGTTTCTGTCTGTTAGCTTGTGTTTCTGTCTGTTAGCTTGTTTTCCTGTCCGTTAGCTTGTTTTCCTGTCCGTTAGCTTGTTTTTCTGTCCGGTAGCTTGTTTTTCTGTCCGTTAGCTTGTTTTTCTGTCCTTTAGCTTTTTTCTGTCTGTTAGCTTTTTTTCTGTCCGTTAGCTTGTTTTTCTGTCCGTTAGCTTGTGTTTCTGTCTGTTAGCTTTTTTCTGTCTGTTAGCTTGTTTTTCTGTCCGTTAGCTTTTTTCTGTCTGTTAGCTTTTTTTCTGTCTGTTAGTTTGTTTTTGTCTCTGTTAGCTTGTTTTCCTCTCCGTTAGCTTGTTTTTCTGTCCGTTAGCTTGTTTTTCTGTCCGTTAGCTTTTTTCTGTCTGTTAGCTTTTTTTCTGTCCGTTAGCTTGTTTTTCTGTCCGTTAGCTTGTGTTTCTGTCTGTTAGCTTTTTTCTGTCTGTTAGCTTTTTTTTCTGTCTGTTAGCTTGTGTTTCTGTCTGTTAGCTTGTTTTTCTGTCTGTTAGCTTCTTTTCCTGTCTGTTAGCTTGTTTTTCTGTCCGTTAGTTTCACTCCCCTCCAGGAAACACACAAGACAAGCTCTTCAGTAGGCCACTGATGGATTTAGTTGGCTTCTAAATCTCAAGTACGTTCATCATTAAAAAAGATCTGTGTGAAACACGGATGTTACGTCAGTGAAATTAGGCCAAGCAACACACCATGACAATAGATATCTACATAGCACAAATTATGACAAAAAATACCAAATGTATGAAAATTAATTGAAAGAAGCACAGATCCCATAAATAAATATAAACATCTAAAGTTAGCTTGTTTTCCCTTCTGTTAGCTTGTTTTTCTGTCCGTTAGCTTGTTTTTCTGTCCGTTAGCTTGTTTTTCCTTCTGTTAACTTGGTTTTCTGTCCGTTAACTTGGTTTTCTGTCCGTTAGCTTGGTTTTCTGTCCGTTAGCTTGTTTTTCTGTCCGTTAGCTTGTGTTTCTGTCTGTTAGCTTTTTTTCTGTCTGTTAGCTTGTGTTTCTGTCTGTTAGCTTGTGTTTCTGTCTGTTAGCTTGTTTTCCTGTCCGTTAGCTTGTTTTTCTGTCCTTTAGCTTTTTTCTGTCCGTTAGCTTTTTTTCTGTCTGTTAGCTTTTTTTTCTGTCTGTTAGTTTGTTTTTGTCTCTGTTAGCTTGTTTTCCTGTCCGTTAGCTTGTTTTTCTGTCCGTTAGCTTGTTTTTCTGTCCGTTAGCTTTTTTCTGTCTGTTAGCTTTTTTTCTGTCCGTTAGCTTGTTTTTCTGTCCGTTAGCTTGTGTTTCTGTCTGTTAGCTTTTTTCTGTCTGTTAGCTTTTTTTTCTGTCTGTTAGCTTGTGTTTATGTCTGTTAGCTTTTTTTCTGTCTGTTAGCTTGTTTTTCTGTCTGTTAGCTTGTGTTTCTGTCCGTTAGCTTGTTTTTCTGTCTGTTAGCTTGTTTTTCTGTCCGTTAGCTTGTTTTCTGTCCGTTAGCTTGTGTTTCTGTCTGTTAGCTTGTGTTTCTGTCTGTTAGCTTGTGTTTCTGTCTGTTAGCTTGTTTTTCTGTCCGTTAGCTTGTTTTTCTGTCCGTTAGCTTGTTTTTCTGTCCGTTAGCTTGTGTTTCTGTCTGTTAGCTTTTTTTCTGTCTGTTAGCTTGTGTTTCTGTCTGTTAGCTTGTGTTTCTGTCTGTTAGCTTGTTTTCCTGTCCGTTAGCTTGTTTTTCTGTCCTTTAGCTTTTTTCTGTCCGTTAGCTTTTTTTCTGTCTGTTAGCTTTTTTTCTGTCTGTTAGTTTGTTTTTGTCTCTGTTAGCTTGTTTTCCTGTCCGTTAGCTTGTTTTTCTGTCCGTTAGCTTGTTTTTCTGTCCGTTAGCTTTTTTCTGTCTGTTAGCTTTTTTTCTGTCCGTTAGCTTGTTTTTCTGTCCGTTAGCTTGTGTTTCTGTCTGTTAGCTTTTTTCTGTCTGTTAGCTTTTTTTTCTGTCTGTTAGCTTGTGTTTATGTCTGTTAGCTTTTTTTCTGTCTGTTAGCTTGTTTTTCTGTCTGTTAGCTTGTGTTTCTGTCCGTTAGCTTGTTTTTCTGTCTGTTAGCTTGTTTTTCTGTCCGTTAGCTTGTTTTCTGTCCGTTAGCTTGTGTTTCTGTCTGTTAGCTTGTGTTTCTGTCTGTTAGCTTGTGTTTCTGTCTGTTAGCTTGTTTTTCTGTCTGTTAGCTTGTTTTTCTGTCTGTTAGCTTGTTTTTCTGTCTGTTAGCTTGTTTTTCTGTCTGTTAGCTTGTGTTTCTGTCTGTTAACTTGTGTTTATGTCCGTTAGCTTGTTTTCCTGTCCGTTAGCTTGTTTTTCTGTCTGTTAGCTGTTTTTCTGTCTGTTAGCTTGTTTTTCTGTCTGTTAGCTTGTTTTCCTGTCCGTTAGCTTGTTTTTCTGTCCGTTAGCTTGTGTTTCTGTCTGTTAGCTTTTTTTCTGTCTGTTAGCTTGTTTTCTGTCCGTTAGCTTGTTTTCCTGTCCGTTAGCTTGTTTTTCTGTCCGTTAGCTTGTTTTTCTGTCCGTTAGCTTGTTTTCTGTCTGTTAGATTGTTTTTGTCTCTGTTAGCTTGTTTTTCTGTCCGTTAGCTTGTTTTTCTGTTCGTTAGCTTGTTTTTCTGTCCGTTAGCTTGTTTTTCTGTCCGTTAACTTGGTTTTCTGTCTGTTAGCTTGTGTTTCTGTCTGTTAGCTTGTTTTTCTGTCTGTTAGCTTGTGTTTCTGCCTGTTAGCTTGTGTTTCTGTCCGTTAGCTTGTTTTCCTGTCCGTTAGCTTGTTTTTCTGTCTGTTAGATTGTTTTTGTCTCTGTTAGCTTGTTTTCCTGTCCGTTAGCTTGTTTTTCTGTCTGTTAGCTTGTTTTCTGTCCGTTAGCTTGTTTTCTGTCTGTTAGATTGTTTTTGTCTCTGTTAGCTTGTTTTTCTGTCCGTTAGCTTGTTTTTCTGTTCGTTAGCTTGTTTTTCTGTCCGTTAGCTTTTTTCTGTCTGTTAGCTTTTTTTTCTGTCTGTTAGTTTGTGTTTCTGTCCGTTAGTTTGTTTTTCTGTCCGTTAGCTTTTTTCTGTCTGTTAGCTTTTTTTTTCTGTCTGTTAGTTTGTTTTTCTCTCTGTTAGCTTGTTTTTCTGTCCGTTAGCTTGTGTTTCTGTCTGTTAGCTTTTTTTCTGTCTGTTAGCTTTTTTTCTGTCTGTTAGCTTGTTTTTCTGTCTGTTAGCTTGTGTTTCTGTCCGTTAGCTTGTTTTTCTGTCTGTTAGCTTGTTTTTCTGTCCGTTAGCTTGTTTTCTGTCCGTTAGCTTGTGTTTCTGTCTGTTAGCTTGTTTTTCTGTCTGTTAGCTTGTTTTTCTGTCTGTTAGCTTTTTTTCTGTCTGTTAGCTTGTGTTTCTGTCTGTTAGCTTGTGTTTCTGTCTGTTAGCTTGTTTTCCTGTCCGTTAGCTTGTTTTCCTGTCCGTTAGCTTGTTTTTCTGTCCGGTAGCTTGTTTTTCTGTCCGGTAGCTTGTTTTTCTGTCCTTTAGCTTTTTTCTGTCCGTTAGCTTTTTTTCTGTCCGTTAGTTTGTTTTTGTCTCTGTTAGCTTGTTTTTCTGTCCGTTAGCTTGTTTTCCTGTCCGTTAGCTTGTTTTTCTGTCCGTTAGCTTGTTTTTCTGTCCGTTAGCTTGTTTTTCTGTCCGTTAGCTTTTTTCTGTCTGTTAGCTTTTTTTCTGTCTGTTAGTTTGTTTTTGTCTCTGTTAGCTTGTTTTCCTGTCCGTTAGCTTGTTTTTCTGTCCGTTAGCTTGTTTTTCTGTCCGTTAGCTTGTTTTTCTGTCCGTTAGCTTTTTTCTGTCTGTTAGCTTTTTTTCTGTCCGTTAGCTTGTTTTTCTGTCCGTTAGCTTGTGTTTCTGTCTGTTAGCTTTTTTCTGTCTGTTAGCTTTTTTTCTGTCTGTTAGCTTGTGTTTCTGTCTGTTAGCTTTTTTTTCTGTCTGTTAGCTTTTTTTCTGTCTGTTAGCTTGTTTTTCTGTCTGTTAGCTTGTGTTTCTGTCCGTTAGCTTGATTTCTGTCTGTTAGCTTGTTTTTCTGTCCGTTAGCTTGTTTTCTGTCCGTTAGCTTTTTTTCTGTCTGTTAGATTGTTTTTGTCTCTGTTAGCTTGTTTTCCTGTCCGTTAGCTTGTTTTTCTGTCTGTTAGCTTGTTTTCTGTCCGTTAGTTTGTTTTCTGTCTGTTAGATTGATTTTGTCTTTGTTAGCTTGTTTTTCTGTCCGTTAGCTTGTTTTTCTGTTCGTTAGCTTGTTTTTCTGTCCGTTAGCTTTTTTCTGTCTGTTAGCTTTTTTTTCTGTCTGTTAGTTTGTGTTTCTGTCCGTTAGCTTGTTTTTCTGTCCGTTAGCTTTTTTCTGTCTGTTAGCTTTTTTTTCTGTCTGTTAGTTTGTATTTCTCTCTGTTAGCTTGTTTTTCTGTCCGTTAGCTTGTGTTTCTGTCTGTTAGCTTTTTTTCTGTCTGTTAGCTTGTTTTTCTGTCTGTTAGCTTGTGTTTCTGTCCGTTAGCTTGTTTTTCTTTCTGTTAGCTTGTTTTTCTGTCCGTTAGCTTGTTTTCTGTCCGTTAGCTTGTTTTTCTGTCTGTTAGCTTGTTTTTCTGTCTGTTAGATTGTTTTTCTGTCTGTTAGCTTGTGTTTCTGTCTGTTAGCTTGTGTTTCTGTCTGTTAACTTGTGTTTCTGTCCGTTAGCTTGTTTTCCTGTCCGTTAGCTTGTTTTCTCTGTCTGTTAGCTTGTTTTCCTGTCCGTTAGCTTGTTTTTCTGTCCGTTAGCTTGTTTTTCTGTCCGTTAGCTTGTGTTTCTGTCTGTTAGCTTTTTTTCTGTCTGTTAGCTTGTGTTTCTGTCTGTTAGCTTGTGTTTCTGTCTGTTAGCTTGTTTTCCTGTCCGTTAGCTTGTTTTTCTGTCCTTTAGCTTTTTTCTGTCCGTTAGCTTTTTTTCTGTCTGTTAGCTTTTTTTCTGTCTGTTAGTTTGTTTTTGTCTCTGTTAGCTTGTTTTCCTGTCCGTTAGCTTGTTTTTCTGTCCGTTAGCTTGTTTTTCTGTCCGTTAGCTTTTTTCTGTCTGTTAGCTTTTTTTCTGTCCGTTAGCTTGTTTTTCTGTCCGTTAGCTTGTGTTTCTGTCTGTTAGCTTTTTTCTGTCTGTTAGCTTTTTTTTCTGTCTGTTAGCTTGTGTTTATGTCTGTTAGCTTTTTTTCTGTCTGTTAGCTTGTTTTTCTGTCTGTTAGCTTGTGTTTCTGTCCGTTAGCTTGTTTTTCTGTCTGTTAGCTTGTTTTTCTGTCCGTTAGCTTGTTTTCTGTCCGTTAGCTTGTGTTTCTGTCTGTTAGCTTGTGTTTCTGTCTGTTAGCTTGTGTTTCTGTCTGTTAGCTTGTTTTTCTGTCTGTTAGCTTGTTTTTCTGTCTGTTAGCTTGTTTTTCTGTCTGTTAGCTTGTGTTTCTGTCTGTTAACTTGTGTTTATGTCCGTTAGCTTGTTTTCCTGTCCGTTAGCTTGTTTTTCTGTCTGTTAGCTGTTTTTCTGTCTGTTAGCTTGTTTTTCTGTCTGTTAGCTTGTTTTCCTGTCCGTTAGCTTGTTTTTCTGTCCGTTAGCTTGTGTTTCTGTCTGTTAGCTTTTTTTCTGTCTGTTAGCTTGTGTTTCTGTCTGTTAGCTTGTGTTTCTGTCTGTTAGCTTGTTTTCCTGTCCGTTAGCTTGTTTTCCTGTCCGTTAGCTTGTTTTTCTGTCCGGTAGCTTGTTTTTCTGTCCGTTAGCTTGTTTTTCTGTCCTTTAGCTTTTTTCTGTCTGTTAGCTTTTTTTCTGTCCGTTAGCTTGTTTTTCTGTCCGTTAGCTTGTGTTTCTGTCTGTTAGCTTTTTTCTGTCTGTTAGCTTGTTTTTCTGTCCGTTAGCTTTTTTCTGTCTGTTAGCTTTTTTTCTGTCTGTTAGTTTGTTTTTGTCTCTGTTAGCTTGTTTTCCTCTCCGTTAGCTTGTTTTTCTGTCCGTTAGCTTGTTTTTCTGTCCGTTAGCTTTTTTCTGTCTGTTAGCTTTTTTTCTGTCCGTTAGCTTGTTTTTCTGTCCGTTAGCTTGTGTTTCTGTCTGTTAGCTTTTTTCTGTCTGTTAGCTTTTTTTTCTGTCTGTTAGCTTGTGTTTCTGTCTGTTAGCTTGTTTTTCTGTCTGTTAGCTTCTTTTCCTGTCTGTTAGCTTGTTTTTCTGTCCGTTAGTTTCACTCCCCTCCAGGAAACACACAAGACAAGCTCTTCAGTAGGCCACTGATGGATTTAGTTGGCTTCTAAATCTCAAGTACGTTCATCATTAAAAAAGATCTGTGTGAAACACGGATGTTACGTCAGTGAAATTAGGCCAAGCAACACACCATGACAATAGATATCTACATAGCACAAATTATGACAAAAAATACCAAATGTATGAAAATTAATTGAAAGAAGCACAGATCCCATAAATAAATATAAACATCTAAAGTTAGCTTGTTTTCCCTTCTGTTAGCTTGTTTTTCTGTCCGTTAGCTTGTTTTTCTGTCCGTTAGCTTGTTTTTCCTTCTGTTAACTTGGTTTTCTGTCCGTTAACTTGGTTTTCTGTCCGTTAGCTTGGTTTTCTGTCCGTTAGCTTGTTTTTCTGTCCGTTAGCTTGGTTTTCTGTCCGTTAGCTTGTTTTTCTGTCCGTTAACTTGGTTTTCTGTCCGTTAGCTTGTTTTTCTGTCCGTTAACTTGGTTTTCTGTCCGTTAGCTTGGTTTTCTGTCCGTTAGCTTGTTTTTCTGTCCGTTAACTTGGTTTTCTGTCCGTTAGCTTGTTTTTCTGTCCGTTAACTTGGTTTTCTGTCCGTTAGCTTGTTTTTCTGTCCGTTAACTTGGTTTTCTGTCCGTTAGCTTGTTTTTCTGTCCGTTAACTTGGTTTTCTGTCCGTTAGCTTGGTTTTCTGTCCGTTAGCTTGTTTTTCTGTCCGTTAACTTGGTTTTCTGTCCGTTAGCTTGTTTTTCTGTCCGTTAACTTGGTTTTCTGTCCGTTAGCTTGTTTTTCTGTCCGTTAACTTGGTTTTCTGTCCGTTAGCTTGTTTTTCTGTCCGTTAACTTGGTTTTCTGTCCGTTAGCTTGGTTTTCTGTCCGTTAGCTTGTTTTTCTGTCCGTTAGCTTGTTTTTCTGTCCGTTAACTTGGTTTTCTGTCCGTTAGCTTGTTTTTCTGTCCGTTAGCTTGTTTTTCTGTCCGTTAACTTGGTTTTCTGTCCGTTAGCTTGGTTTTCTGTCCGTTAGCTTGTTTTTCTGTCCGTTAACTTGGTTTTCTGTCCGTTAGCTTGTTTTTCTGTCCGTTAACTTGGTTTTCTGTCCGTTAGCTTGTTTTTCTGTCCGTTAACTTGGTTTTCTGTCCGTTAGCTTGTTTTTCTGTCCGTTAACTTGTTTTTCTGTCCGTTAACTTGGTTTTCTGTCCGTTAGCTTGTTTTTCTGTCCGTTAACTTGGTTTTCTGTCCGTTAGCTTGTTTTTCTGTGCCTTCCTCAGATTCACCCTGTTCGTCTCCAGACAAGGACACAGAGTTGAAGTTCCAACAGTGTCAGCGGTTCGTGGAATTGAACCAGCAGCTTCAGGAGGCTCAGAAGCGGCTGCTGCTTCAGAGGGCGGAGCTTCAGACAGCAGGGGAGCAGCTGGAACGGGATGTAGCGGAGGTCAAAGGTCGAGCTCTCTGACTCCCGCTGTACTTCTGAATCAGACTTTCCTCCTTTCGTTCATGTGTTTGGATCAGAGGCTCAACTGACTTTGACACCTGACCTTTGACCTCTTCTGATGAATGGGACTCGTAGAACAGCGGTCTCCAACTCATTTTCATTCAAGGGCCACATTCAGACCCATTTGTACTCAGTGCACTAGTTAAAAAAACAGAATAATATCCTATAAAAAATAATGACAACTCCAAATACAGTGATGCCTTTACTTATGAAATTAATTCATTCTAGAAGTGTTTTCGTACCGTGAATCTTTCGTAAATAGTCGCATTTTACATGTAAAAGGTCTGATTCGTTCTAAGGCCCCCAGTACTACCCCCTAAACCCTTTAAAAATTATAAAAATGTATCAATTTTGTATGAAATCCATGTATCATTCGTTCGTTTGTCAAAATAAAACCAAATATAAGACAATGAAACAACAACTCATTTCTTCATTCTTTGTTTCTAAACCCATAATGAAAAAACAGATTGTGATGCATTTTGTTCAGTTTTCCTTTCTGTGTTTAAATGAATAACGGAAAGACCAGATAACAGTCGTTTCCCGTATTATCCCATTTTTCATTCGCACCGGGAGTCCCTTCCTTTGGGCTCGTGGTCACAGGGCAGCGTTGGCTCGGTCCTTTATGCAGGTATGGTTAGAACCATGTGATGAATGAGGGTCAAAGACTCATGAAAAGCATCATGGGTAGCTCCCTCATAGCCAATGGAATGCTACGAACATGACGTATTCACATGCATTATGTAGTTACGTACAGTAATGTACATGGTATTTATGTCCTGGGGAGGGTTGGGGGTTTTCTTTTGTATTCAGAAGCAAAAAATTGAGGTAAATGTTTTTCGTTACTTAGATTATTCATTAGCTGGGTCTTTCGTAAGTAGAGGTACCACTGTACTTGTGTTTGTTTTAGTCCATCCATATTTATTTTAATAAACAATCCAAAGAAAAAAGTTGTGAAGAACATGAAAAAAAGTGAAATTTCTTAAGAAAAATAAATGTAATTTTAACGTTATGCCTCATTTGATCATTTCTTCTGTGCATTATAGATAGGATCTACAGAAACACTTAACATGAAACAGACAGGAAATAGTTAAAATTGTGCTTAATTTTCTTCAGACATTTCAGGTTTTTCGCACTTTATTGTAAATGTAAATCTAATTATTTTAAAGGATAAAAATCAGTTTAGTAAATTCTTTAGATGGGAGTACATACATATAGTTGACATCAAACTTACACCATTTGGATGAACACCAGACCCGGACTGGTACACAGGAGAACCAGGACTTTTCCCGGTGGCTCGTCTGCTCAGTGGCCTACCTGGCCTGGCCTCTTGGGGGTGCCAAGTCCCACAGAATTAGAATATTAAGTTACCGTATTTTCCGAACTATAAGGCACACTTAAAAACTTAAATTTTCTCCAAAAACCACAGTGAGTTTTATATATGGATTAATTCTGATTATGCTTAGTGACTTGGAATTTTGACTTTTTATCAGATATTTTTTTGTTTTTATCTTATAATTTTGACTTTTCTTTGCATAATTTTCACTTTTTATCTAAATTTTAAATTTATGTCAGAATTAGGACTCTTTTAAAGTTTGATCTATCAGAATAAGAGTGTGGTTTGTTCCGTGTTACAACTCAACAAGGCTGAGCGTACTAAACGTAATGATTTAGGTCTGACCCGGACCAAAATTCGGGCTTAAGATGTTACCTCTCACACATGCTGCCTTTGAAAGTGGTTTGTCACCTCCACTGGCTGCAAACCACATTCACAGAAAACAACAAGAGGAACGAGGGACCTAGAAAAAGCCGGTCCATCTGACGTCAGAAGGACTTTAGCGTCACCCACATGGGGTTAATCCCATCCCTGGCAGCAAATCTGAAGTAGCATTAGCATCTACAAGAGAAGACGGAGCCACAGTAGCTGTGCACAAACTGGAAAACAATGGCAGATCAATGTTATGGAGATAGCTCATATATTTATATTTATATTAATGATGATATGTATGTAGTATGTATTTATTTTGGTTATATAGATATTTATATATAGTATATTTTTGTAATTATATAATTATATGGATAATGATGTAGCATATATTTAATTTGTAAGTATATATTTATATAGATATTTATTAAGGTTACACATGGTATATACTTATATAGGTCTATGATGTACTGTGGTTAGGATGTATAACTGCAAACCAAAGAGCAGATAAAAGGGGTGGGAAATTAAAATAAGTATTGTACTTCTTACCACTTCCTTTTTTTCGAACAATGTGCGGTGTTTTGTAATGTCTTGCTCTTTATTTTAATATTTTGTTTGTTTGTTTTTTTTTCTCTTTTTTTCTGTCTATTGTATATACAATAGTTACATACAATTTATTTTATTTTTATACATGTTCGAAAAATAAAATACATTCATTCATTCAATGTGGTTCATGTGCTCTTTGGAAATAAAGCTTTATTTTCCCTGCACGTTTTCAGAACAAGCAACGGCACAAAACCTAGCTGAATGCTACTTGGGTAAAGGTAAATACATACATAGTGAGAGGGGAGTGTTCCTTCACGCATTCTGAGGCGGACACTTTTTTTTGAAAAAAAACCAACACACAATGTATTCAATAACAATGGAGAACAAAGCAATATTAATGAAATAACCATGGAATGACAATGACAGTTTAATGAAACACGTCACTTTTTACTGGATGAAAACATTTATCATGACACACCTGTGACTTTACCTATTTCACACATGACACATGTCTCTGCAACCTCGTTCATGCAAGGAAATGGAGTTGGATTACAAACATGTCCATTAGCTTGGCAATCAATCTGAAATGGGTTTTTAACTTTTAAGGCTCAGAGAAGTTAAATATTCTGTACTTTTGTGTGACTTCCTGTTGCCTGGCGTGAACCAGGTTGCCGATGGCGATGACCTCCAGGGCCTTCCAATGGACCTTACACATGAAGCCAAATTCCGTTTTATCTTTACTGGTTCAATACATGTGTGAAAAGACAGGAAGGGGCTGATGCAGCCACTTTCCATCAAAATTTGTAAAAGTTCAACATTTCTGAGCTCAGATAAAAATCAGAGAAATAATTGCTGACACAAACAGGGATCTGGAGCAGTAGTTAGCAGGATAAAATATAACTTTTTGTGGGAAAAAAGTTATAATATTAAGAAATTAGACAGTAATTGATCCACATTTAAGTCTGTGAATCATTTAAGTCCTCAGACTTCGATGGTCCAACAGTGTGTGGACGTCACCTGTTCGTTAAAGCAGCACTGGCTCTGTTTACAGGAGACTTTTTTTTATTCCTGTTTAATCCAGAATAATGTTTCATTCCTCTTTCAGATAAACCATGTAAACACCTAATTCCAGTTGAAAATGATAATTCACTATTAAACTGAATTCAGAATAAAGTCACTGGTTTATTATGATCTTAATTCTGAATTCAATAATTCCTCTGACATTGAAACACTTACCGTATTTTCTGGACTATAAGGCACACTTAATTTTTTTCAAAAACTACAGTGCACCTCATATATGGATTAATTCTGGTTGTGCTTAGTGACTCTCACGATTTTGACTTCACCTACTGTGCCTTATAGTCCAGTGCGTCTTATAGTGTGAAAAATATGGTAATTCCCCTTTAACATCATTCCTGTTATTCTGCACATGCTCCTGGTCTCATCACCATGGCGTACATTTTTGGCATTGCTGACTTTTATGTTCCAAACCCCTTTTTCCCTCCCCCCTTAGGTTTTGAGATCATTCTTAATTTTTGCCTTTGTATTTTAGTGCAATATCCTAGATTTAGTGTTTTTTTTTTTTACTGATTGTTTTCTGCTGCTAGCGGATATAAATTGAAGGGGTACTTGGTTTCTTTCTGACTGTTTTTTGCCTCACCCCCAGATCTGACACCGTTCTAGGCCATACATACCAGAGGAGTTTGCGCTGCTAGCTACACCTTAGCCTTTTGCTAGCTTTGTTTCTTTTTGTTTGAACAAGGTGTTCTGTTTTCAGTTTATTTCTTTTGACAGGGTTTAGTTGCGGGTTATGTCAATAGTGTAAGGGTAGCTGTATGTGGGCAGTTTCCATAGTCCTGTCCAGGGCCTGACCCACATACCATCCTTTTGTTAATTTGGCTAGCTCACCTGGGTCCTTCTTTCTTTTGAAACTTTTGAGGTTCTTTTTGTTTTGTTTTGGATACAGGAAGTGGTTTGGTGTCAGTGATGCAGATATTTGTGGTTGATGACGCACATATTCCGCTATGGGCATTAGTTTGTTGATTCCTATGGTTGATTGAGTTGAGCTGCTGCTTCATAATTATGATAAAAATAAATTCAAACATCAGATGTAGTATCTGCTCTAACATGTTGACAGTTGAAACCAACGCAAAACAGGAAGTAGATGCCAGTAGACATCCAGGCGTTAAGCAGCCGTTCTGTCCAATCAGAACCCTCTGTACCTCCAGCTCTGAAAGACCAATTAACTAGAGCGGAATACACATGTTTCCATGGAAACCTTTATTTGGAATGAACATGAAAGAAGAAATAGCTTTAATTCCGAATAATTTATAATAATAATTTGGAATCAAAACAACATCATGTAAATGTAGGCAGTGTGACCTTAACACTTTTGATGAATTCACTGAATATTGTTGTAAATTATTGTTATATTGTTATATTTTAGCGCTTGAAAAAAATGTCCGGTTACAGTTGAAGGTTCAGAGGCGACGTGGGTTTTATTCAGACTCAGATCATGCTTTGGAGACACAGTAGGATGGTAATAGAACAGAGATAAGAACCAACAGATCCTCACGGCAGATCATTCAACCAACACTTTGCTGTTTTTTTGACAGTGGATCTCAGAGCGAAGGTGTAAGAGTGACGGTAACAACTACAGGTAATAATCATGGTCTTTATATTCAACTTCATCTCAACCTATCACTACTTTTACAGCAAAACAGTTAAGCAGATATTAACACGTTAGAAAGACTTCCAGTGGATAAATTCTGTAAGGATACACATCTCCTCCACGATCTTCAGGAAATATTCAACAGCCAAAAGTACCTGAATCTAGTAGCAAACACAAATATAATGTCATTGCATTTGATTAACAGAGGCCTGCAGTGGCTTTATCTACACTCACGGACACTTTCTAGCATTATACGTCTTTAGCTGCATTTCCACTATGAGGTATCGACTCTACTCGACTCTACTCAGATACCAGGAACTATTCCTGGAGAGTGGTGAGGGCAGCTGTAGCTCAGTTGGTAGAGTGGGTCGTCTAATGACTGAATGGTCGGCGGTCCAGGTCCCGGTTCTGGCTCATGTCGAAGTGTCCTTGGGCAAAGAGACTGAACCCTGACTTAGTCCCCCAGTAGGACTGACAGAATCTTATGGTATGGCCACACCAAACATGAATTTCCCCATTCACGTGACGAGATTGGAAAGATGCATTTGGACACAGATTTGCCCTGGGTGGCGCATTGAACACACTGCTGTGGTGCGTTGGAGCATCCAGGCGTTTGGAGTGGCATGTCTTGCAGCAAATTAACGTAAACGCTCGTGTTAAAAATATTTCACTTTTCAGATGAATTCGTATGACGCCGTGCCACAAAAGCCAATCAACACTGAGATACTTCCAACGTCATGGCAGAATGACGTATGATGCTCGGACCGACACAGAAGGCGGCAGAAAGAAAAACTGAGCCTGAAATACCATTGAAAGTGGACATCATCCAGGTGTTCCAGGAGTTCCTGGAGGAGGTGGTAGAATTCCGAGTGCTGCAGGCGCTTCTACAGGATTGGGTGAACCCAAAAGCAACAGCGTCTGGCCCTCAGATGTATCTGGGACCTCCAGAACAGGTGCAGAGCAGCAATCCAACTGATCTGAGCCATAGTTGAGGACAGACTGAACTGGCGGGACAGATTTTGTTTATCTATGTTTCTATGTTTATCCAGAGTCAAGACTCAGGCATTGCACATTTGGAGTGGCCATGAATTGTCCACTGTCCAGACTTGGATGTTTACCCGGTGTGTCACAGGTGTACACACATAAATTTGCATTGAGTGTGGTCGTACCATTAGAAACCTACTGGTGCATGAGTGTGTGTGAATGGATGAATGCGAAGGCTCATGTAAAGCACGTTGAGCCCCATGAAGGTGGAAAAGCACTATATAAGTGCAGTCCATTTACCATTTTACTTGGACGTCATCACGCAGATTTTTTTTCATCAGCCATCAAAGACAGAAATGTCTCAATGTCCACAATTGGAGTGACATCATTGCATTGCGGACTGAATTTAAATGATCGCTCTGTTTACTGGAGCTCTGAATCTAGTTAATAAAAAAAATTATAATAACAATGGATTAGAGTTCTATAGTACTTTTCAAGGAACTCAACACACTTTACATTAGTGATCCATTATTTATTCACTCTCACTCTCACTCTCTCTGTTGGTGGTAAGCTACATATGTAGCCACAATTGTCCTGGGGCAGACTAACAGAAGCGTGGCAGCCATTTTCCACCTACGACCCCTCTGACCACCACAAAACATTCATAGACCAGTGTGAGTGACACTGGAGGCAAGGAGGGTGAAGTTTCTTGTCCAAGGACACAATGGACTGACTAGGACAGAAAGGGAATTGAACTGCCTACCCTTTGATTAATGGATAACCTGTTCTACCAACTGAGCCATGGCCGCCTCTAAAGGGCTGTCGCACATTGATAACACATTGATGCAGAGACAACTTCACCAATCAGTGTCTATGGTGATGACACGTCACGTTATAGGACCGCTTGGAACCTCAGGGGAGTAGGTACCAAAAATCTAGGACCAGATACCGGGTCCTTTTTCATCGTGGAAATACCCCAAAGGGAGTAGAATGTGGTAGAAGCGATACTAATGGAAACGCCGCTTTTGTGGCAGCTGGATTACAGAAGGCCAGTGATGCTTCTCGGCTTCATGAAAGGATCCTTTGTCCAGTGTACACAATGTTAACTGTCCAGGGTTTACAGGCGGGTGATATATTAGCATGCTGTCGGTGAGCATCTGCCCGCCGGGAAGCCAAGAATGATTGGTATATCTGCACGTTATTTACACCGGATTAAGACAAAAGGGTACAGTAGGATGAGAGGATGTCGGAAGCAGTGATGAAAGCAGAGTCCAGTAAGAATGGGGAGGTCAATCCCTGGATTTCAGACCAATGCAAGCAAACTGAGTCACAGTTTATTCACAAGAAATGCAACTTTTTTCATTATTTCTGCTTCTATTTGTAGAGGTTGAACGTTGTCAGGAAATCCAATGTTTTACACACACATCTGCTACTTCACCATTTCCCACCAAGTTGGAATAAAGTGTTTTCACTTCTCACAAAATGGTTGTGACCCCTGACACTTTTCCATCAGACATCTGCGTAAAACTTTGTTGAAATTTACTAAATGTCGAAAAACTCGAATTGTGTGATGTTGGTTCTTCCATTAAATCACCAATGTGACGATTTGTTTATGACACAAGAAGTGATTCCATAAACATGATGATGAATGTAAATATCCTGTTGTTTCCCAGATACATTCATGATTCTTCTATATTCTGTCTGCTACAAAATGTTTTAAAAATCCTGGCGTTTCCAAATAAAGTGCTCCCTGTTTAAACTGTTCAAACTCTTCTTCTTCACTTGCCCATCAGCATCTGTATTTTTTTTTTCATATGACTGTGGATCAGTGTTGCCAGATTGGACGGTTTTCCACCCAATTGGGTTATTTTTGATTAGATCTAGAGGGGAAAAACTGCATTGGACAGGTATATAAAATCTGGGCTGCTTTTGCCAACATCAGGTGGTTTTTTTCATATTGTGAACTGTTATTTTATGGTTTAAATACAGTACAAATACAAAATTCAGTATACCTCACTCACTCGTATTATGGTCATTCAATTTAAAAAATATTTAATTGCAGTGCATTTAATTCAGTCACTATAACAATGTGACGTCAGGACATCACATCAACAGGCAAGCTATGTGCCATCCGACTGCTATGTTTGACCATATCCAATGTTCACGTCCAGAGTGTTTTCCTAAGTTTCACTCCTTAAAGACAATAGAAGAAATGTTATGGGACTCCCTCTACTGTCCAGTCTCATGGAGGTGTGCACTGGCCTGTCAAGGAATGGACGTCCGCTACATTCAGACGTCCCCAGTAGCTGTTGGACGTGTGATGTAGGACTACATGCATTGTGATGTGCATTATGATCAGCCGATGCTGATGGTAATGCACTGTTTTTTTCTGAATATAGACTATGTAGTCTGTTTATGTGTAAAGAAAACTGATGGACAGTTGCAACCTTTTATTCATTAATTTTAAAATTCATATACTATTAGGCTACGTTATATATGATGGGTAGTTTTTTCTCCCCTATTTTGATTTTTGTGAGATGGTTTCAACACTCAAACCTGAGAATGAGTGGGTCTGTAGTCAGTGTTTTTACCATTTCCCCTGACACTGTCTGTGATAAAATACTATTTTCCATTTGGGCTTATACGTTTAATAGCCTACTGTAAATGCATTTAAAAGCACGTTTAATAGGTCACTACTTATTGGGGTTAAATATGATGTAGCTGGGCCTGGGGCCATACACCAGGTCACAGGATTATTATTGTATAGAGGGAGACATGAGCAGCAGGTTTTGCCTTGGTACAAGGACAGTGTAGACAGAGAAAAACATAGTGGAGCCACGGGAGAAGAAAAAGAAAGACAACAGACTCCAAAACACTGAGCTTCTATTGGGTCTCTGCAGGTGATGGGTGTAGTTAACCCATCATCTGCAGGGACCCAATAGAAGCTCAGTTCGGATTACTTGCAATGCCCAACCCATCTGTTCGAGGGGGGCACGGCAAGAAGATATTACCAAAGACTGTGTAAACAAATAAATGGTGATGTGTGTGCTGTCAACCAGCACTGATCATATGTATACTTTCCATGTGAACTGTAAACACATTGTTAATCTTAGATCATCTTGGGAGCTTTCATTCCACGAACTGACGAAAATCATACTCCTACTCGTCATCTCCTGCTTCATCCAGGTCTGGGTCGCGGGGGCAACAGCCTCAGCAAAGTAGCCCAGACTTCACTCACCCCAGAAAATCGTACATGTTTATTCAATTATTAAATTTTTTGTGTGGAAAACGTTGTTGGGCATTTTTTTCCTGAAGTGGGCAGGTTTTGGAGCATGATTGGGTGGAAATCACTCAACCTAATCTGGCAACATTGATCTAAATGTGGAAAAAGCTCTTTCTATTCCAATTTTGTGTAATATACCATTTTGACTGTGCCTGAAAGCACCTCTTACTAGTGGAAAATTGTAGGCAAAATTGTCATTTTTCATTATGCAAATTTTTATGCACAAGTTGTATTTGTACAATTAGAGGGTCATTGGAAAAGCAACTAATGTGATTTATTGTGTAACTGAGATGATTACACCTGATTAAAAAGATGAATATGTCTGAAAACAGCTTTATTCCAACTGCAGAGGACTGTTGTCGGATTTCACTGCGCAGGTCATATTGATGTTTTACAAAATTTTCTGACCAGGTTAAAACAGGTTGCATTAAATTACTTTACCTCAACAAATGACATATTGATGGGTTCATCTAGTGAACTATGACCAACAAGAACCTTCCCAACACTTCATTTAACAGGTATGAAGCCAAAGCTCTCCCCAAAGTCAACAAACTTACAAATAATTTAGGACAATTAACCTGAAAACCTATCCCCCATCACTACTGGACTCTGAATGTAACAAGGAAGGCTAACGGTGCATCATACTCAGTTAAATGTTGTGACAAAAGTCCAAAGCAATGACTTTACATAAAAAATACTTGTCAGTATTTTCGTCCTTCATTAGAGGCAAACTCTGCCATGGTTTCCACCTTCCCAGGTCTGTCCAGCTGAGTTGTCATTCAAAATTTTGCATAATATTCCTTTTATTTTCTCGGTCCAGGAGACTGATGATGACATATGCACTGAAATCAAATTCATTGTCTTTGCTTCATGGTTTCACTACATTTCTACCAGGTAATGGTTACTCTACAAATACAAAAAAAGTACAAAAAGATGCATGTTCCTTTCTCATGAGATTTTTCTCTGAAATGCATCTGGGTAACAGTTAGTGTTGGTCTGTTATGGTCAGACCGGTGCCAATGCATACATCCAACTATATATGAAGGAAAGACTGGAAGCGATAATTAAATGTTCAGAGAAAAACTTCAATGCAGTGAACGGAAAAGAAAAAGGGTCAACACCCGAGGTATAGGGACCAGCACACTCCTTGTTTGTCCATTTGAGTGCTGAAGTTCATTCAGGAACACAGTAAAGTCGTCACAAAAATGTCCTATGACTCAGTTTTTTCTCCTGACTTCTTGTTGATTGTAGCCGCTTGGCTCTGCACGTCCTGCAGGCAACAGGCCATCGGACTGGGGATGTAGTTGAAGGGCGTGACTCGGACCGCCTTACTTGGAGATCCTTGGCGGAAATGCACGACTCCACCAATGTGGCCATCTGATGTTCCTGTAGAAACAGTACTGTGGGTTTTCACTGAAGCATCTGAATCTCCATCTTGGAGGTTATTCCCAGAGCCAGCACTGATCTTCCTCAGTAGAGCCAGTTTTGTAATGTCCTCTGAGGTCACTGGAGCTGTTTCAGCTGTCGGAGAAGTGCTCGAGTTTGTCTTGTTGTTTGAAAGATCTTCAGTCTGCACTATTGCATCGCTTGTCTTGCGGGATGCGAGTAGAATGGTTGGCAGTTTTCCTGGAAGAGCTGGTGGCTTTGGCTTTTCCCCATCTGGAGAAGGCACCAGAGGTAATGCATTGGCAGGCAGAGTGCTTTTCAATATCTGAGGTACGTCTTCATCCCTGATCCTCCTCCAAGTGACTCTGTCATTTTGCCGGGATCCAGATCTCTGTCCTTTCTGAGATTTCTTCTTTGTATCATCCTCACTTTTTGCCCTTCCACTGGAATCAGAAGATGATGACCGGAGGGAAGATCGGCTGGTAACACGACTCAGAATATTAATGCTTGGTGAGGAGGCATGACGTTTAAAGTTGTCTTTGTCTTGCTGATGTCTGGGTGCAGACATTCTGCCTGGTCCATTTCTTTGCGCTACCCTGCAGGGGCTTTCAGAGCTGGTTCTCCTGGCTGGGCGCCTTGTGGTCAGGTCCCGTTCACTGGAAGTGGCCCTAGACAGGTTTCCTGTCTGCCTCTGTGGTTCAGGCTTTTGGACTGGCTGAACTTGCCCTGGACCTCTTCCTTGAACCCTCCTTGGGGCTTGTACCACCGCCTTCAGTTCCTGACAGCGCGATGAGCATAGGAACACAGCTGAGGCTCCTGGAACTGCTCTTCGAGGGGATACATTTTGGGATCCAGGCATGTTGCGTCCAGAACCTTCACGTCTTAGTGCTGTCTTTGATTCCTTGATGAAAGTAAGCTGTCTCAAGAATCCACTGCGGTCTGACTCAGCACCACTTGAGTGGACTGAAGTCATCCTGACCAAGTCGAATCGATTTCCAGGAGGAATCCTTTTTCCATTAACCTGGTTGGTGGGTCTGGTACTTGTTTGGTTGGTTACCAGCGGAGATAGGGGTCTTGGTTGCCTCACTGAATTTTGCATAAAAGGGATCCGGACTGGAGACTTCTGAGTCTTCGGTGGTGGCGATTTTTCATTTTGATTGACAACAGGTGAGCGTCCCTTTCTTTCAGGTGGACTACTGGCAGGTGGACTACTAGCAGGAGTGGAATTCTTCTTCGGAACAGTTTTATTTGTTTGAATTGGGGACGTTATCTTCCTCTGTGAGTGTTTGGATGGTGTAGAGCTCTGTGATGATCCAGAGGATGAACTTTTTGGTATCCTTGGAGGTGGAGTAGAGCTTCTCTTTGGCAAAGACAGTTCTATATCTTGTGGTCGCCCTAATCTATGGAGGCTCTTTGATCTGTGTTGAGCAAGGTCTGGATTCTTTGGAGTGTCTGTCTTGGGTTTTCTTGGTGGAGGTCGTTGAGAAGGAGGTGTATCTTTTTTCGGTGTGTATATCACTGTTCTGCCTCTGAAGACCACAGGTAGGTTGGGAACTGGCTTGCGCTGTGCAAAGTCTAAAGGTTTGTTTGCCTTTTTGTCTTTAGCAAATTTCTTTTCTTTGGGTGTAAAGCTGGAAGTGGACATAAATGACAGCACAGATTCAGTCTCTTCTGAGGATGGCTCTTGTGACTTTGATGCCTGCAGTCCAGTAACAACAGAATTGGCACCTTCTTGTATGGCTCTCCATTCAACACTATTGAGATCTGACTCCTTATCCCAAGCCGTATCATCACTGTCCATTTCCTCGTCGATGTTCCACCCGTCTACAGCCTTTTGCTTCTGTTTTTGGGAGTTGTCTCCTTTCTTTTTTCTGGCAGCTAGCTTCCTTCTCTGCTTGGGCATTGCAGATGTAATGCATTTTTGAAGGAGGTCATCCTCTGAATCCATGCTGACAGAGCTTGGTGAGCTTTGTTCCTCATATTGGCTGTGAATGTTCATGGACTTCATCTGTTGAGCCATGTTTTTATTTTGTCTGTTTTTGTACCATATCTGTTGGGCTTTTGATTTCTGGTCCTCAAACTCGGCATCACTCAGTGAACTGAGAGAAGAGCTGAGGGAGTAACATGCCAGAGACTCATCCTTAATTAGACCCTGTTTTATCCTGTGAAATCCTCTGGGCTTCTGGGAATTGTCGATTCTACCAATGTTCGTCATGCTTCGGGAAAGTGTGTTTCTACTGGATTCTCTTATTTGTTTTCTACTATTTCTCTTCATTGCTTCTTCGTTGTCATCATAGTAGCCATTACTTTCTTCTGAAGACATCTGTTGGAAAACTCTTTCACTTTGTGATTGCACATTGAGGTTACCTTCTGTGTTTTTCTTAATGACAGGGAGTTCTAGTTTCCTTGCTTGGTTTAGCATTTTCCTTTGTTGACTAGGAGAATGATTTCTTTGGCTTGCTACTCGATCAGCTACTTCTTTGCTCTGCATTAGCACCCGCTGAGTGGGAACAACATGTTTGGTCGTTCGGGTTAGTTGTATCTCAGGTTGGTAGTTCATCCTGTGGGGTTTGTGGAAGTGTGAGAAAATCCTCAAGTCTTCAATTCTCTTTGCCTCATCATCAAGAAGTTCTTGCTTGTTCAGACCTTTAGCTGTGCAGTCTTTAGCACCTCGTTCCTTTACTGGATACTGGAGTGTTTCATCGCTTAGTGACGTAGTGCTGGAGAAGTTGACGGGAGTACCTTCTGCAGAATCGGTGAAGGATGAATCATCAAATTTGAAGTCTTTCTGTGGGATAACAATTCTTCTCCCAGGACATACTTGGGTTTTTCCATTTGGCAGCATGTACACAGGAAGGTGTATTGATTTTCTAATCTGGGCATTAAGAATATGAGGTGGTATTGTCGTCATCAGGGAAGGCCTGACTTTCCTAAACTTGGATGGCATCGCTGAATTAATGCACTCCTTTAAGATTTCTATGTCATCATCAGAGTTACCCTCACTGTATCGCTCCCCATGCTCAAATCCTTGCTCATCTTCATCATAAAGAGGAAGATTTTTGTCGTTTTGCTGGAGTAGGGGTGTTAGCTTCAGCTCCACATCTTTCTGAATGTAATGTTCATGAAGAGGCAAAGCACTCAAGCTTGAGGCACAGGAGAAGTTCTCAGTGGGCTTTTCCAC
Organism: Siphamia tubifer; assembly: GCA_020466265.1. Lineage (NCBI taxonomy): Eukaryota > Metazoa > Chordata > Actinopteri > Kurtiformes > Apogonidae > Siphamia > Siphamia tubifer. The sequence continues at coordinate 55,536,526 of CM035786.1, forward strand.
AGTGAAGTAGATCATAGTGTCCAGGTCAGGAGGAAGGTTAAATCTGTCCTTTGAGTCTGTGATTTCCATAAATTTCCGAAGACTGTTTTCCCACTGTCCTGATATTCCTGCAGGCTGTGCTTCTGGTCCATTTGGTTCAACACAGCATGGGGTTTTACTCCGACTAGGAGGCATTGTTTGTCCTGGACTATCAGGAAGGTCACTGGGGCTGATTGTTCCATCAATCATCTCACTACAGGGATCACTTTGGATTGAACTGGCAATAGAAGGTGATTCAAAGCTGCCCAAGGAACTGACTGAGCTACAGCGACTCATTACCAGTGGTGTCTCGTGGATGTAGTTCTCAGATGAACTGGATGGAGATCGGTCTTCGAGTACAGCTGGCGACGCCCCTCTGAGGAAAACCTTTTCCTTTTTGGCAGGACCTGGAATCTCAATAGGATCAGTTTCTTTGCTTGGAAAAGTCTTTGAGTCAGTCATGAGGAGCTGGCTATCACTCAGGTCCTCCAACGTTTCATCATCTTCAGCTCTCTTGACCACTTCTCCATCCTCCACTTCAATTATTTCCAGTGACGAGTCACTCTCCAGCTCATTTTCACTTTGTCCATCCAGCGCTCCATCTCCAGATGACAAAGAGGACAGCGAGCTACAGCGGGAAAAACATATGGGTGTGTTTTCTACTGAATATTTTTGGACCGTTTCCATCGTACCAATGGTTGGGCTTCTGGTGGATGTTATTGGAGAAAATTTGGTAATGCTCCCTCCTGTCATCACAGTGGGCACCCATGCTTGCCGTCTCATTGCTTGTGCAGCCTGAACATTAATACCTGTCTTTGCTACACCAAATTTTGCTACACTCTGGATGAGTGGCACCTGCTGATAAGACGGAGAGAGCTTAATGGAAGTCATGCTAACATCAGACGAAACCTTTGTAGATACACTGACAGGGGTCTGAACTGGTGGATCCTGGTTCTTCTCTGGATCTGTACAGCTAAACTCTTGAGATTTGACATCTTTGTTGTCCACAGAGTCTCTTTCAGGAATATCTTGCTGGTTTGTCTCATTAAGGGCAGTAGGGATAGCATTTACATATTCTTGATGAGCCACTTTGAGATCAAGCTGGTTGGGTCTTTGTTGTTGCACAATTAAACCTCTTGGCACAGCTCGCATCTGGTCTTTGCTGCCGCAGTAGCCGTCACTTGTGCTGCCGCTGTTCAAGCTGTCTGTGGATACACTGGAGTGGGCAGTTTTGAGGCGTAGAAGGGCGTGGGCTCGGCTCAGGCGGTCCCTGTGGGCTAGGCTACTGGTATCAGACAGACGACAGGGGGAGCAGGACTTTGCCCGGGTTTCATTTAGTTCATCCAGTCCATAAGGCCAATCTGCAAGGTGGTCCTCAGAGCTCAAACTCAAACTGTCCTCAGAGGAAGTGTGCATAGTGATATCCTCCACTAATCTGTCAATTTTCGCAACAGTGTTGGTGATCTTTTTCGCTAACTTCTCTGCAGCAGCAGATACATCATCTGGAGGTGCGTGTCTCTTCTCTACTATCTGAGGTGGGTCTACGTCTCGCTCAGGCTCACTGTCCCTCTTCCGGGGCTGGTTTTGGAGGAAGTTTGAGTTGGTGAGAAACATGGAGAGCATGGAGAAACTCCCAGTGTCCAAACTGCTGGAGACATTGGGGGCTTCATCATCGTCAAAGCAGCCGGAGTCCGATGCGTAATCCTTGGCCAGGCTCTCAATATGCCGCAGGGGCTTGTTGAGGCTCAGGTGTTTGGGGCTCTGTTTTTCAAGGGTATCAAAAGTCTCTGCTAAGTGTTTGGCATCCAACTCTGCTTCCAGAGCTTTCTGTTTCCTCATGTAGAGCGAGGGCATGCAGGAACCAGGGGACACCACCGCAGCATCCTTATACTTCAGGGGTCTGTTTGTCAGAAGGTTCCTCAAAGCCGCAGCACTGCCCATGGCGATCATCTTGTGCTTGGAGTGGATGAGGTTACGCAGCATGCTAACCGCCCCCAGGTCCCACAGCAGCTCCTGGTCTTTAGAACTTCGAGCTGAAATGTTCCACAGCGTCCCGCAGGCGTTGCTCACTATGGTGAGGCTGTGAGAGCGCAGGTGCTGCAGCAGAGTCTGCAGGCAGTTGTGATCCCTGAGGATTTGCCTGAATAGAAACAAAAAGAGAATAAGGTGAACACACATCCATACACAAAAGGTGTTTCATAGTTAGTAGCAGAGGTGGAAGTAACTGAGTAGAAATACTTCCTTTACTGTACTTAAGAAAAAATGTTTAGGTGTCTAGAGAACAGATTTAATAATAAAAACATGACACTGTTTACATTTTTTATATAAATATATGTACTTCATACTCTTTACATTTATATAAATATCTGTACTTTATATTCTTTAAATTTATATAAATGTACTTTTTACTCTTTACATTTATATTAATATCTGTACTTTATACTCTTTATATGTATGTAAATATCTGTACTTTAGACTCTTTATATTTATATAAATATCTGTATTTTATACTTTTTATATTTACAGTTTTTCTCAGTCGTTTTGGTGCAATTTTCAGATCAGAAAGTCAATTCTCATAACTGTTAGTTCAACCTTCACAACATGCAGTCATGTGTGCACATGGTAGTAGTAGTTTCCCCTTCCTCTGAACAAATTACAATTGGTCTTGGACATGTATCAGTTGCATATGTTACATACAACAAAATGTTGTTTCAGCTCATCATCAGTCACTTTTGTCATTCGAGTCATAATGGAATATCATAATGGATGCTGAATAGTCATTCACAACAAAACAAATCTTCATTTCATTGCTTTAGTCATTACAAACAAAATTGTTGAATTTGTTTTCAAATTATGTCAAGCAAATTCTATGCTTTTCTTTATAATTTTTTGGCCTGAAATGCCTCCTAGTACATAAATGGAACAATTACTTTCAGGTGAACTTCAGTTCCTCCTCACAAGAGGGGGTGTGATCTATAGTTTACTAATCAATGACAAGCCACTTGTTCACAATCAGTCAGGGTGGAAACCCATGGACCCCCATTTGCAAAACTATATAAACTAAGCAGGACAGAATATTTGCCTTTCTACAATTTTGTGACAAATGGAAGATCAGCAACACGAAAGAGGAGTGAGGATGCTGGGAGGAAGAGGAAGAGGAAGGGCTAGAGTAGCAGGGAGAAGAGGCCAAAGGCAAATCCCTAATTTCAAAATTTTCTAATTTCTCCCTAAATCAGGGCAACTCTCATAGACCATGTGATCAATTACGGTCTCACAATGGCTGAGGCTGGTCGCAGGGTTCAACCAAATGTTGGACGGACCACAGTGAATTCTATAATTCAAACATTTCGTCGGGAGAACAGGCATGTACAGTACTGGGAAGTACACTGTAATACAGTATCTCATGTTTACTGTACATTGTAATGACATTTACTGTAACTCTCCACAACATAGGATTGAAAGGCAATCTCAGAGTCAATCAAAGACACTCTTCCCACGCTGCATTGCAAGAGAAAACATCCGTTGTGACGTCGATGAGAATATGTGGCCATACAGACAGGAACGTCAGGATGTACCAGAATGAAACTATACTATGTCCCATTACTGTATTACAGTATTGTTTGCAATTTTGCATGAAGCTCTACCAAAAGGGTGTTTCTTATGTTTTATTTCTGACTGACAGAATGTTGGTGTATTTTTTCGTTTACACAATGCTGTATTGAAGGGAACAAAGTACAGTACTGTAAAAATGTGAAACATATTCAGTGTCTTGTACTCATTTAGCCCCTACCTCCAGCAACTTGCAACTTTACGGAAGTTTTCGAATGTCTAGAAGTGGTCTTTCAGGCAGAAGTGTCAGTGGGTTATGATTTTTTTGCATTAGAAAACACTGACAACAATGAAAACATGACAAAAGCAATTGACTTACTTGTTCATAGTCTATGGTGTCAAGACTTGTGGTTTTGATGGCAATGGCAGTTTCATTGGCATGAGTACTTGCTTTTGTGCAATAGATTATCTGTTTTGAGAGAGTGATTTGCTTTTGCAGATTATCCACTAGGTGTTGCCGTTTGCACTGGATGTTCTGAGAATTGCACTAACTGTTGTGCAAATGTACAGTGTTGTGAGAAACTGTATATAAATATATGTACTTTATACTCTTTATATTTATATAAATATATGTACTTTATACTCTTTATATTTATATAAATATATGTACTTTATACTCTTTATATTTATATAAATATATGTACTTTATACTCTTTATATTTAGATAAATATCTGTACTTTATACTCTTTATATTTATATAAATATCTGTACTTTATACTCTTTATATTTATATAAATATCTGTACTTTATACTCTTTACATTTGAAATTATTCTTGGTGTTGAGGGATGTGTGTTTGGGAGACCAACTGAAATTATCGTACATTTTGGATATTTTCCCATCATTGTGCCTGGAACCACTTGTTTAATTTGAGGCTGAATCCCATTTCACTCCTTCCCCCTACCCCTCTGCCTTAATATGAATTGAGACACCCCTACCCCTACACATGGATGCATAAAACGTAGTAAGGGCTGAAATGGGCTTCAGCCCAAACACTGGGATGTGGTGGTCACAGATCTTACCTGTAATCTTCTCGTGTGGCGACCAGACTGGACACGTTTCGGAGAATCCCTCCTCCACTCTCGATGATGGCGAGTGAGTTGGTCTGACAGCGGTACGTCAGTGTGCTGACCAGGAAACCTAGAGCTCCATCCACTGAACAGATGGCCACCTTGTTGTCGATGCTGTGAGCCGAGAGGTTCCACAGAGCGCTGAGGAGGCTTTTCAGCGTGGACTCCTGCGCAGAACCACAGAAGAACATGGAGTCAGACAATCACAGACAAACCACTCCCACCAGATGCACAAACACACACTGTTTCACCAGTGTGGATGGTCTTTTTTCCCATCAGCCTCAGCCCATGACCAATATTTGGAGCCAATACAGATGTATAACTTTAATTACAAATGGGAAATAAAAATGTTGCCAGTTAAGCTAATAAATACGACCAAATGTCACCTTTTGCCCCCCCCCCTTTCTCCTTTTTACTTTCCTTTGATTTCCTTTTTTCGATCTTCTGTTTTTCTGTTTTTGTATTTTTCCCATTTTACCCCTTTTACTTTACTTCCCCCTTTTTTGTTTTCTTTCCCACTTTTAACTCCGCCAAGGAGGTATTAAATTCGAGTCAGTTTGTTTGTTTGTTACTTGACCAATTCTCGATTTGATCAAGTATGTTGATCACTAGCGTTTGCTTCTGTGTGTGTTTGCTTGTCTGTTTTCACTCTAGCAACCACAATTCTGAAGAAAATTGGCTGTAATTTAATGAGACGTTTCGTCCATGTCACTTGCGAATGAGATCTAGTTTCGTGGATCTAGGCCAAAGGTCAAGATCAATAAAAATATAAAAAATAACTCAGTGTCCAGTACTTGAACATTTTTAATGTGATTGATTTCAAACTTCTTGGGTAAATATAGATTAGAGTTCATCTGAATATTAAACTTCAAAGACTTGACCTTTATGGTCAGCACCCAAGGTCAAAGTTGACCAAATATTGACCATTTTTTTGTTTACACTGTATCGTCGCCAATCCTTGATGGATCATTCTGAAATTTGGTGTGTACAAGGACATGGATAACTGGAAGAAATGGACTGAATTTCAACCAATTTGGTCAATTATCATGCAACGCATAACTTCTAATTTTTTATCTGTCTGGCTGTCAACAGGATTATGCAGTTTGTTGGGGTTTTTTGTCTGTCTGTCTATGTGTCTGTCTGTCAACAGGATTATGCAAAAAGTTCTGAATTTTGATTACACTTTCAGGAATGATAGATAATGGGTCAAGGAAGAACCCATTAGATTTTGACTAATGAAGGTCAAGGTCACACTAAAGGTCAACAGCTAAAACACATCAGTGGTAATATCTCAGGATTCAGACAAGGTAGAATCTGGCGTTTTTTTGCATTCACATCATCTCATCAGATGAGTCAACATCTCTGGCTCCATCACGTCACGTCTGAATGAAAAATCAAGCCTTGGTAGAGGTCTGCTGTCTCTGACTTCCTTGTTTACTTTTTGTTTTCTTTAATCTTTTCCTTCTTTTTTTCTCCCTTTTTGTTTTATCCTCCTGCTTTTTCCCCTTTTTCCTCTTCTTTCATTACTATTGCTATGACGACCAGGTACTGTAAAGTCAGTCGTATCTTATAATGGAAAAGCTACAGACTCCAGTCTAATCCACTTCAGTCCAGTCCAGTTGGTTCAGATGTTCAGAATTGGTCTCTATCCCTTGTGCTCCACCTTGCCGTGGGCGTTTACCTTGGTCGCCTGCAGGGCGCAGGTCATGAGCGCTGAAACACATCCGATGTCTCTTAGGACCCTCTTGCTGCTGATGTCTGCTCTCCAGGACAGGTTCCTCAGGATGCTGGACACCACCTGATGGAGCTCCTCACTGTCCGAGCCCAGCTGGGCCACCAGAGCCTGGAGGCAGTTCTTCTTAGAGCAGAGGGTGGCCTGCAGGGGGCGACGAGGAGCTGTTAGTCACCTGACCAACTACCAACACCTTCAGGACTATCACAATTATACAGAGGTGCAAGTACTGCTACTGCTGTGAATAAATACTCTGGTAAAAGTAGAAGTACTGATTCAACTGCTTTACTGAAGTAAAAGTAAAAAAAAAATACAACTTCTGAACTGTAATTTTGTTATGGATGTAATAATACTTATTTAAGCAGGAAATATCATAAATGTTCCAAAAACATCCAAAAAATAAAGCCTTTAAAAGTGAGTTAGTGTGTAGATGATGTGTTTTATTGGGTCACGAGTTTAATGAGTATGGACAGGAAATTGAGGAAAAATTCAAAAGTCATAATTAGGAGATTAAAAAAGCACAATTATGTTTTTAAAAAATCAAAATGTTGAGATAAAGTTAAAATTATGAGAAAAAAGTTACAATTATCAGGAAAAAAGGCAAAATTTCTGATTCACAACTTATTTATCATACTGTCACATTTGTCTAGTTTGAAAAAGTCTATTTCTGAGAATGCAAAGAGTAAATGTTTTGCACTTATATTGTTCTTTTCCACTTTCATGGTGCACAAAGCGCTTTACATTAGCTTCACATTCACCCATACACCAGTAGGTCTCTAAGCTTCTTTCAGTCCTACCAGGGCCCTAAGTCAGGGTTCAGTGTCTTGCCCATGGACACTTCGACATGTGGACAGCCAGAGTCAGGACATGAACCGTCAACCTCTCGGTCATTGGGCGACCCACTCTACCAACTGCAACTGAGCCACAGCATATCTGTATTTTATACAGATATATATATTTTTATATTTTATTTTATAGTACAGATATTTATTTAAATGTAAAGAGTATAAAGTTACTCATTTTAGTGGATATCCACAGAAAACAGAAAAAGGTACGATTGAGATAAAGTAATCGTTTTGAAATTTTAAAAAATCTAATTCATGAGATAAAAAGTCAAAATTCCAAGTCACTAAGCACAAGCAGAATTAATCCACGCACATATATATATATATATATATATGCGTTTTGTGGTTTTTGTAGAAAATTAAGTGTGCCTTATAGTCCAGAAAATACAGTAGTTAAATTGGACAGAACTAAAAACTACTGTTACTACAAGTAAAAAATTATTTAAATGTTTTTCCAGTGTGTCTAATGTGCTTCTATACTTTGGCCAATCACAAGCCCCGGTCCTGTCTCTACCCCTTCTCACCTCATAGCCCCACCCCCAGCTTCTGCGTACCTTGTTGACCACGTCTCCGAAGGTCAGGTTGGTCACGGCCATGCCAGCGTAGCGGCGAAGCGCCATGTTGATGGGGTCGTTCTGCGTCCCGTACATGTCCTGCTCCAGGTGGATGAGGTCTGCCACCACCTGTAGACCACCTGCACAGACCACACCCACTGTCAGCTCCAGGACTGCCCACAGGTTCTGCTGCTTCTACTAGTTCTAATAGGTCCACTGGTTCTACTATTTCTAATGGTTCTGCTGGTTCTCATGATTCCAATAGTTCTGTTGGTTCTAATGGTTCCACTGGTTCTGCTGAATGAGTGAATGGATGAAAGGGTCAAAGGTCACTTACCCAGCTCATTCATGGCTCGCCTGTACTCTTCTTCAAAGGAAAGCTTCATGATGGCGCACATGGCCTGGCAGATCTGAGGGTCCACGGGTTCAGGGATGTCTGAGGGAAGACCACAATTAAAACAAGAGTCAGGAATCAAGAAACACCAAAGACATGAAGCCTTTAACATACAATACAGGCCAGTGATGCCCGGGTCGATGTATAAACGACCTGGAACTGACTGTTTTTTTTTTAACTAACTTGCCCACAACTTGGACCACAAGAAATATATTTGAAAAGGATGGACCCAACCCGGTTTTGGACCCACATTTTTAAAAAGTAGTCAGTGGTCTTTATGAACATCATATGACCTTACTCACATACCTGCATTTATTTCTGTGTTAAAATTCCATGTCATTGTTTGTAAGTTAATATGTTGAAAAAATATTTTTGTCCTTCATCATTCAAAAGTTATCAACACGCAGCATCTAAACCAGGGGTCGACAACCTGTAACACCCAAAGAGCCATTTGAACCTGGTTGCCACGGAAACACAAACACTAGGAGCAGCTCATCATCTTTAAAAATCTCAGCCAATGTGTCCCAAACCTTACTGTTTTTTGTTTGGATGTTTCTGGAGCTTCCACTCCCCCAACTTTATTTTCTCTCTTGCTCCCTCCATACCGTAGGATACTGACCACGTTGTATGACACCTTCACGGAAGTTCAGTTAATAAAGCGTATTTACTAGGTTATTTTAATGTTTATCTCAAACTACAAACGACCCAACCGACCGCAACCTGAATCATTAAAAATATTTTTCAATGACCCACAACTGATACAGACAGTGGAAACACAGGTCAGATTGGTAAATCACTTTATTTTTCATTGTACACAACAACGAAATTTGTCCTCTGCATTTAACCCACGCTTGATGCCATTGGGGTAACCTGTAAGGAGCAGTGGGTAACCATGGGGGGGGGGGGTATCTCTTGCTGCAGAGTTGGTAAACAGTTGGTGTAAAACACTTCTCTGTGCATCCACTTTACTCTGAGCTGTCACAAGCCCACCTTGTAGCAAATAATAGAAAGACTGCGTCTATTCCCTGTGTAGTTAATAATAAACCCCGTATAGTTAAAAATAAACCTAATATTATTAAACCTATAGGAGTGAGATCAAATAATTTAATAAAAATAGTTTTAAGTAATAATCAGATTAAAAGAACACCTAACAATTTTATCCAATGTGGACTGATCAATATTAGATCTATTTCTTCCAAATCTTTAATAAACGATCTAATTAGTGATTACAAAATTGATATTTTAGCTCTGACTGAAACCTGGCTGCAGCAGGATGAATATGTCGCATTAAATGAATCCACGCCACCAACACATGTGAACTATCACACAGCCAGAACCAGTGGCCGTGGTGGAGGAGTGGCAGTAATATCCCACTCCAGTTTAGGTCTTAGTCCTAAAATTAATCATAAAACTAATCCCACTTACCACTCCTTTGAAAGTCTAGTTTTATCCATTACTTTCCCCAACTGCAGAAACCAAAAACCAGTCCTTTTTGTCATAGTCTACCGCCCTCCTGGTCCTTATTCACAGTTTTTATTAGAAGTCTCTGACTTTTTATCCAGTGTAGTGTTGAACTGGGATAGGATTATAATAGTTGGTGATTTTAACATACATGTTGATAACAACGCTGACTCTCTTAGTAATGCATTTAGTGACCTACTAGACGGATTAGGCTTTATCCAAAATGTTCATAAACCAACCCACATTCACAGACATACTCTCGATCTGATCTTAACACTTGGTGTTGAAATTAATGACCTCGTCGTTTTTACCCATAATCCCATACTCTCAGATCACTTTTTAATGACCTTCCAGGTTTTGTTTGAGGATATTTCCACCTCAGTGATTAAAACACAAATGAAAAGGATACCATGTGACCGTGCTGTCTCAAAGTATAAAGAGTTAATTCAGTCACTATTTGTGTCTATGTCATGTGATTATGTAAAGGACACATTTAGTCCCAGTATAAGTGATGAGTTAGTCGATAGTACCATGCTCACATTAAAAACTACGTTAGATATAGTTGCCCCCCTCAAATTCAAAACTACTAAGGTTAGATTAACCTCCCCATGGTACAACGCTGACACTCGCTCCATTAAACAAGCAACATGTAAATTAGAAGTAATGGCGTCGATCCAATTCAGAAGATTCTCTCAATGCCTGGAAAAATATCTTAATAAAGTATAATCCATCTTTGCGTACAGCCAAAACTAGATATTACTCATCCATAATAGAAGAAAACCAGAATAATCCTAGATTCCTGTTCAGTACTGTAGCCAGACTGACAAACAGCCACACCTCCGTGGAACCAGTTATTCCATCCACGCTCCATTCTGATGATTTCCTGCAGTTCTTTAACAATAAAATATCAACTATTAGAGACAAAATAGACACATTTCTCCCAAACATTAGATCAGAAAAGGTAGCGCTTTCAAACCTAGGCCCTTTAATAAATCCCTCTGTAACACTAAATAATTTCACCACTGTAGACCAAACTGATGTCATTTCTATTATCATGTCTTCCAAATCATCACCTGCCTCTTAGATCCAATTACAACTAAACTCTTTAAAGAGATTCTGCCCCTCATTATTAGCACTGTCCTAAATATAATTAACACTTCATTAATTACTGGATATGTGCCACAGTCATTTAAATATGCTGTTATTAAACCAATTCTGAAAAAGCCTACCCTAGATCCTGACATTTTAGCCAATTATAGGCCCATATCAAATTTGCCCTTCCTGTCAAAGGTTTTAGAACGAGTAATAGTTAAACAGCTGTGCCAATACCTGCAGGATAATAGTTTATTTGAACAGTTTCAGTCTGGCTTTCGTGCCCATCATAGCACTGAAACAGCGTTAGTTAAAGTTACTAATGACTTATTATTAGCCGCTGACATGGGATTAATATGGGTCCTGGTGTTATTAGACCTTAGTGCAGCCTTTGACACCATTGACCACAGTATCTTAGTGCACAGATTAGAATGTGATATAGGTATTAGAGGAGCAGCCCTCTGCTGGTTTAAATCATATTTATCTAATCGCTACCAATTTGTGAATGTTAATCAATCATCGCAGTCCTCCAGAGTTAATTATGGTGTGCCCCAAGGGTCAGTCCTTGGGCCTATTTTGTTTACACTTTATATGCTCCCTTTAGGTAACATCATTAGAAATCATGGCATTAATTTTCATTGTTATGCAGATGACACACAGCTATATTTATCGATTAAACCTGATCAGACCAGGCAAATAGATAAACTAAATACTTGTGTACAAGACATAAAAACTTGGATGAGTGCCAATTATCTTTTATTGAACCCTGAAAAAACTGAAGTCGTTATAATTGGTCCTAAAGATGCGAGAGACTCCCTACCTGACCACATAGTTACTCTGGACAACTTAAGTGTAACACCCAGTGCCACAGTTAAAAATTTAGGAGTTTTATTTGATCCAGATCTTTCATTCAAAATGCACATTAACCAAACATGCAGAACAGCCTTCTTTCACCTGCGCAACATTAGCCAAAATTAGGAATATTCTGTCTAAAACGACTGCAGAAAAATTAATTCATGCATTTGTTACATCACGATTAGATTATTGTAACTCCTTACTTGTAGCATGTCCTAAATATTCCCTAAAAAGCTTCAACTGGTTCAAAATGCAGCAGCAAGATTATTAACAGGATCAAATAGAAGAGAACACATCACCCCTGTGCTCCAAACCCTGACCCCTGACCCCTGACCCCTAACCCTATCACCCCTGTGCTCCAAACCCTTCACTGGCTACCAGTTGAGTCTAGAATTAAATTTAAAATCCTCCTCCTTACATATAAAACCATTAATGGTATGGGTTAGGGGTCAGAGGTCAGGGGTTAATGGTATGGGCCCCTCTTATCTTAAAGATGATCTGGTTCTGTACCAACCCAATAGAACCCTTCGTTCTCAGAATGCAGGTTTATTGAAAGTTCCTAGGGTTTCTAAAAGTACAGTAGGAGCTAGAGCCTTTAGTTACCATGGTTACTGTCTTATGGAATCAGCTTCCCTTTAATATTAAAAACGCCGACACAGTCTCTACATTTAAAATTAGGCTGAAAACATTCCTGTTTGAGAAAGACTATGGTCAGGTTAGTTAAAAATTATGTGAGTCATATATCATGTATACATGATGTATGAGTCACAGTTCAGTCTAGGCTGCCCTAGGAGTTAGAATGCTGGGGGAAGTACAGACACTGAGTTATTTCTTCTCTTTCTCTCTCTCACATCTGTTTCTGTCATTTTTATAACATATCTTTCATACCAAGTCTGTTGATGACTAGTCACCTGGTGTCCCCTTTCCCCCCCTCCCCCCCCTAGGGGGAGTGGTGGCTCTCCTGACAGTGTCTGCACGGGAGCCATGGACGACAGGATGTGCAATGTCTCGGCTGTGCCGACCTGTGACCCCGGACCCCCGCCCCTGCTTGTCTGGACCAGCCCCCCCTCCTTCATTTATAAATGGACGTTCATCTATAGCCTGTCCGTCCATGGGAGTGGATCTGTCCTTCAATGTGGTTCTCCTCAAGATTTCTTCTTTTTCCCACTGGGTTTGGAAGTTTTTTCTGGCCGAGAAGGAGGGTCTAAGGACAGGGGGAGGGTCTAAGGACAGGGGATGCTTGGGACTTTTCATGTATCTCTGTAGTTAATTGTGTTTTTGTAAAGCCCTGTGAGATGACTTTGTTGTGATTTAGGGCTTTATAAATAAAATTGAATTGAATTGAATTAAACGTCCTACCATGTGTTTGTTCCAACTGGCCACCTCCTCATCCAGGTAGATGGGTATTTAGTGGAATCAGCTGTTTGAAGTGAACAGGAAGAACCAACACATGGACTTTAATCTTTGGACCTGGGATTACCCCCTTCTGTCCTGCTGTAGCGCCAGGTCAGAATCACCTGGCTGGAGGATTTGACCCTAACAAACATGTTTTTGGGTGATGGGGGGGGGGGGGGCCGGAGCACTCAAAGGAAACCTATTAGTGTCATGACCTCTGCTCTCTTTACCTTTCCCCCAGTCACTTCCACACTCACCTGGTCCCGCACTGCACAGCTGCAAGCCGTTCCTCATCTGTGGCTATAAAAGCAGTGAGGCTGGCAGTTGCCAGTGCGGGAACATTCAGTAATGTCACCTCCATAACCCGGACTGTTTTCCATCTCCTCAGTCACCATAACCCGGACATTCATCATCACCACGGACTCTGGCCGTTTGTTCCCAGGTTTTGGTTTGGTTTTGTCTTTGTCTTGTCTTTATGTTGCGTTTTTGTTATTAAATCCGCTCTCCCTTTCAGCACTGTGCATTTGAGTCCTCTTTCACCTTACCCCCTCCTTCACAATTAGACTGCTGACCAGGGTGGTAGCCCCTCCCCCTTTCCTCTCTCCCCAAAATAAGGGTTGCCAGATCCAGTATTAGCTCCTACTATAAGGAGTTACTATGGCAACCAATGAGTTGTATGCCAGTATTTATACCATCTGGCTCAAGCCCCCCCCTACCCCCCCAGCCTTACTGTCTGCGGTGTCCCCACTCTGTCAGAGCAACTGACAGCTGGCGTTTGCTCTCCTTTTCTCTGCCTCCATGTCTCAAAAGCTGAACACATTTTTGTGTTTTTCTGTCTTGGTCAGGACATGTTTGGACGGAACCCCCTGAACTCCTCTGAACCCCCCCTGAAAAATCTAAATTGTGGCCACATAATAAGTAGAACGTGTGCACTGAATATTACTTCGTGGCCACAAAATATTACTTTGTCGCTACAAAATATTAATTTGTGGCCATGAATTTAATACGTGTACAAAATACTTAGAAATGATATCAATTTAATTCCTGGACAGCTCAGTAACCAACTCAAGCATTCTCTCTACTGGACCCAATGGGTTCAGATGATCAGGATATCTTCTTTTCTAATAGAAATACCATGTTGTTGACACTTTGTAAACATCCAGCGGTAACCGTGGTAACCAGGGCCTTGCAGTTAGTCATACTGTCCATCATGTAGCTTTACCCCAGTTCCTCCACCTTCAACCACGTTGCACTTGATTTAGTTAACCAGCTGTCCAGGAATTAGACTGATATCATTAATAAGTATTTTTTACGAACATTATACTACATTTGTGACCACCAATTAATATTTTGTGCACATGAAATACCTATTTTGTGGCCAAGAGAAATCGTGGTCACAAATTAGTATTTAGTGCAAACACAGGGGCGGAGCATTTGGTTCACTGTAGGGGGGTAATGTCGGTGTTCATTCCAACACCATGGTTTTATTTAGTCCTCCTGTGTTGATCTTCCTCGAGGCATTTGGTTTTGTTTTATGGCTTTAGGTCTCGTGTTTTTATGTTTGATTGATTAAGATTGTTTCTGTATAAAAGTAGGCTATATAGGCAGTGCATTAATCTTGCCCAACATTGGTTGAGTGAGATTTTTGTAATTGTCTTGTGTGTGTGTGTGTCCAGAGACATATCATGCTATAACTCAATGAATACATGGGATATCACCATGAAATTTCATGGGCATATACATATAGCTAATGTGCATCAGATGCAATGATCTATTTGAGTAAATGTCAAAGGTCAAGGTCATAATTAAGTAAATGGTCAAAATCACATTATGGTTAGAACTCAAGAATGAAGTGTCACAGAACTTTCAGATTGGTACCAAACGTTGCGGAATGATGATTTCTACAATTATCATATTTGGTGTTATCACCTACGACTAATATTTTTTGAGATCTCTGGAGGTCAAAGGTGACATGTCGCACAATTAACTTGTGTAACACTGTGTGTGTCAAACAGAAATATCACGCTATAACTTAATAAATACTGGATATATCATAATATTACACACACTGACACATATATACATATAACCAAATTATGAATATTGCAAAAGATCAAAGGTCAAGGTCACATTTAGCAGAAAGGTCAAAATCACATTATTGGCTTGAATTCAAGTTTGTCATAGAAACTTGAGATTAGGCATTCTCTGAATACTTGTTTTCCTGTGCTTATCAGGACATAACCATTTATTGTCACAACTTTTCTCCCAGTGCTCTTCAGAACCACCTGGTCCCGCACCGTGCAGCTGCAAGTTGTTGCTGATCTGCAATATCTAAGCAGTGAAGTTTGCAGTTGCCAGTGCGGGACCATTCAGCTTTGTCACCTCCATAACCTGGACACTGCTATTTCCCTTCTCTCAATAAACTGGACAATTTTCACACCACGGACTCTGGCTGATCTACCTCCCAGGTTTTGTTTGGTCTTGTTTTGGTTTTGTCTCCATCTGTGTAATGATTTTGCTCTGTTAATTATTAAATGATTTTTCCCTTCAGCACTGTGCATCTGAGTCCTTCCCTTTACCTCACCCTTCAAGACATTTATAAATATAGTTATTTAATTTTAAAAAAGGATCAGATAGTTGTGGTTTAAGTGGGCCCTCCCCTAAAGGGCTGGTCTATGTGGGCCTGGGGTGACCCTCCCGTTTGCACACGTTCTAGTTACTACAGGGCCACAATTTAGGTTTTTTTTCCCACCATGTCCATCAGGGGGGCTGTGTACAAACACGTCCCAACAAAGAGAGAAAACACCAAACAAAAGATGTGTTCACGAGGGGTAGGGTTAGGGGTGAATTGGGATTGGGCCAAAGACAGGACTTGAAGTCTGACAGGTTTTGGACTAAATGGGTCCACAGCAAAGGGGCTCAGTTGGTAGAGTGGCTCGTCCAATAACTGAAGGGTTGGTGGTTCATGTCCCAGCTCTGGCTGTCCACATGTCCAACTGTCCTTGGGCAAAGACACTGAACCCAAAGTTAGTCTTCCAGTAGGACTGACAGAACCTTAGAAACCTACTTGTGTATGAGTGTGTGTGAATGGATGAATGTGAGGCTTTGAGCACCATGAAGGTGGAAAAGAACTATAGAAGTGCACAACATTTATGTGGAGTCCATTTAAAGGGCAACACGCAGGTTAGACACTACCATGAATCATAATGTGTATAAATGATAAAATATCAGGATAAAGAAACTGTAATTCAACATCTCAATAAACACTTTTTTTTTAACTAAAACTGTAAAGAAACAGCATCCCTGTGTAAAAACAGGGAGTGGCTGGAAGGTATGTAGCAGGAAGCAGTCCCGCAAGATCAAGCTAACTACAGTGGACACTAACAACATGGAGGAGACAAGAGCAGATAGTATTTGCGATGGGCCACAGCCCTATAATTATGAACCACAGCGGAGAGAGGGAGGCCAGGACAATAGAGAGAGGGATATACACAGGTATGATGGACAAAGGAGGGAGATAGAGCTTAATAATCAGTGGCAAATTGGCCAAAATATCTGGTGAATAATACAGTAGTAGCATAGTGGCTAATGCTGAGTTTACATCGGGCATGTTTTACCATCTTAGTGTAATAAATGTACTGTCATGGTTAATACTTTTGGGAGGGGGGTTTCAGTAAACACCTATGTACTGTTCTTTTTTAGGGACAACAACATTTTGTCTTACTAAACGCAAAATGCATCATTGGATTGCTGTGACGCCCATACAGTCATGGTAACGCTTAGCCAGTTGCTAATGCTACTTCCAGACAGGGGCTTCACAGTTTCTCGCCGTCAGATTTACACAACGAAACACAGTTAATGTCTTCATACGCTCAATATCTTAACAGTCTATATTGTTCATACTATGCTGTAACAACCCTCATTACTTTACAGACACTTTGAACATAGTTAACTGCTCTGTTACTATGTGTGACAGGCTGTCATGGAAGCCATGACAGCGAAAAGAAACCATAGTAAATGTCTTACCTAATGCTAGAAGAGTAGTCTACATCGTATACTCCACTACATCGTCAGGATGATAACACTCCGGAGTAAAATGACATCGACAAATGAACCAGTGAATGGTGACAGATGCAGCTGTGAACTCCACTGTCTTTGTCTGCACAAAACGCAACCGGGAAACTGCCTGAAATTTCTTAAATTTTCTACTAAGAAAAAGATGAGCACAATGTCCTGACAGGCTGGAGTTCACACACACACAATAATTCACCATCTTGACTCTTAAAATTTTCTCACTATATCTCACTTGCAACTACTTCAACTTCTACTCATAGAACCACAACATAGAATTCAACTCATCCACCATTATATTATGGGAGGAGTTGACCTCCCGTGATGTATCCCCTGCGAGAAAGGAATAACTCAATTTCCTGTAAAATCAGCACCTTTTAATCTAATTTTATGAAGATATGATTTATGGATCATGGTCATTTTCACACAGGTGTTATACAATTAATTTCTGAACAATACTAAGTCTAAGTTTAAGGATGAAAAAAACCTTCACATTACACTTTAAACGCTCAGAGCGTTACCTGTGGTCCTGGTCCCCCCCGGGGATGGCGCCCCCACATGGCTCTCAATCCAGTCCCAGCCGCTGTCGCAGTAGGTCCGCACCTGCTCCAACATGTGTAGGACCCTCATCTCGCGCCGAGCCTGACCCTCGTCCTGCTGGGAGTAGATGATGTTGTGGAGGGCGGCGCTGGCTCTGGACTTTGCCTCACGACTGCAGCCCACTGCAGACGCCTCCCCGGTACTACCACCCCCACCGCCGCCTGGGGCCTCGTGGAGAATCTGGACCAGCAGAGGGACGCAGCCTGACTTCCTCATGGCGATGCAGCTGTCCTGAGAACTGGACAGAGCGAGGAGGGTCCGGGACATCTCCTCCTTATCTCTGTTAGCGAGCATCGACAGCAGCCAGAAGACCATCTCCACCTGGAGCAAATAAATCATAAACTACATGATGAACTAAATTCTAAACTAGAATAGAACAGAATAAACTTTATTGTCATTGCACAAAGGTTACAATTAAATTATGCAGCCCCCCCAGTACAATTGCGCATAAACAAGATAAAAACACAATAGTATATAAATAAATAAGACTTGATATACATTAAAATAAATATACTTAAAAAACCTTAAAAGTAATTTTTAAAAAAAGAGGTAAAAGTGATAAAAGTGCCCCAGGTTACATGTTTAAAAACCGTATTACATAATTATTAACTAAACCATGAACTAAATATAATATATAATATTTATTACTTTTGTCACTGAAAAATGGAGAAAATGTTAGCATTGACATTATTTATAAATTGTTATCTCATATACAGACACATATATAAGCGTCACCTTGCTTCCTCCGTCTGCAGCGTCATTTCCTGCAGCAGCAGCAGAACAGCTGATGTTCTCTGGTTCTCCTGCAGGAGGCTTCTCTGCTCCACACAACTGCACACACACACACACACACACACACACACATTAGGACATGTTCTTCTTGAAGCCTCTGAACGTCCAAATATGATCATTATATGATGACCATGAAAAGATGAATGTCTGCATTTTACACCAATTTTTTGTGTAAAATGATCACATTGGAACCATTGGTGGGCTGCATTTGGCCCCTGGACCACTGATACTAAATGAACAAGTGTTTCCAGGCACAACAAACCCCGCCCCCTCACACAGTTGACCTGATTGGCCCTATCTCTTATCATTGCTTTGGTGATTGTGACCTTTGACGTACATTCACCAAAATTTAATGGGATCTATTCTGGACCACCTTAGACAATTTCTTATTTTTTCTTCAATTTTCTTCCTTTTGTGTCTTAGTTTGTTCATGTTACTTATTATTTTGTTGGTTTATTATTCATTTTTGCTGGTTTTTATTGGTAATTTTGGCTGTTTTTGTTAATTTTGTTGATTTTTTTTTTTACAGTGGAACTGATAATGTCTCAGGAGTTAAAGGTTTAAACTCATAAAATAATAAAACAATTAAAACCCATCATGAATCTATGATGATGAGTCTTTGTGCTGCAGTTTGATGTTTGACAGTATTTATTTGTCTTATTTATTGTGTATTTCTTTGTGCCTCTGTTTTGTTTTTCTGCATCGGCTGTATTTGTGGTTGTGTTTCCATGGCGATCCACATCAGGTGTGGTTATTTGGCCGATATTCAGGCAAAAGGGAGGGACAAAAAAGAAAGACACAGCTCTGACCTACTTCTGCAGCAGTGAAGAAACAGAGCATGGGCTGATTTATGAGACAAACGACGAAGGCTGAAAACAAACTGAAACGTGTTTTTATCAAAGACATGTTTTATGTTTTCAATAAAAAAACACAGATTTACTGACAGTTGTACCGTATTTTCCACACTATAAGGTGGACTGTAACTGAATGCTTTATTTTTTGATTTTTCATATATATGTTGCATTAAGTGTCAAAGTAAAAATTATGAGATAAAAAGTCCAAATTCCCAGTCACTAAACACAACCAGAATTAATCCATGTACTTCACTAGAGTATAAGGCGCACTGTTGTTTTCGGGGAAAAAAATGTAAGTATTTTAAGTGGACCTTATAATCTGGAAAGTACAGTACATTAAATAATTAAATATCTGCTGAAAATGATCTATGGTTCATATTTATTGTTTTAAATCCTCAAAAAATCTGGAAAATGACAAATAATGTATATATTTTTTTCAGATATTTAATAAAAATCATTATATATATTATATATATATATATATATTATATATATATATATATATATATATATATATATATATATATATATATATATATATATATATATATATATATTAATATTTGGTGTTGAAATTAGTAACCTGGTTGTTTTTACCCATAATTCCATACTCTCAGATCACTTTTTAATGAACTTTCAGGTTTTGTTTGAGGATATTTTCACCTCAGTGATTAAAACGCAAATGAAAAGGATACTATGCGACTGTGCTGTCTCAAAGTACAAAGAGTTAATTCAGCCACCATTTGTGTCTATGTCATGTAATTATGTAAAGGACACATTTAGTCCCAGTATAAGTGATGAGTTAGTGATAATAGTACCATGCTCACACTACAAGCTACTGTTCTATGGTGAGCTTGAAGAAGGCACACGATCGCGTGGTGGCCAGAAAAAGCGGTACAAGGACTCTCTAAAAGCAACCCTGAAGGCATTTAACATTAAGACTGAATCTTGGGAAAAATCAGCTGTAAAGCGTCCAGAGTGGCGGCACGCAGTACGAGAGGGTGCTGTTGCCTACGAGGAAGCACGCAAAGCTGCGGCACAGCAGAAACGGCTGGTGAGGAAGGAGCGAGCAGTGAACCCCCCACGGAACACCACCCTGATCAACTGTCCACACTGCGGCCGACAGTTCCGGGCAAGAATAGGGCTGCAGAGCCACTTGCGGACTCATGCAACACAACCCCCTTGAAGGAAGGATGGATGACGAAAGCGGTCCTCGTCAGATGGATGACAGACGAACAACACAAGCTACTTTAAATATACACTCAACAAAAATATAAACACAACACTTTTGTTTTTGCTCCCATTTTTCACGAGATGGACTTAAAGATCTAAAATTCATTCCAGATCCACAATATTACCATTTCTCTCAAACATTGTTCACAAATCTGTCTAAATGTGTGATAGTGAGCACTTGTGCTTTGCTGAGATAATCCATCCCACCTCACAGGTGTGCCACATCAAGATGCTGATCTGACATCATGATTAGTGCACAGGTGTGCCTTATACTGCACTCAACAGATCTTTGAGTCCATCTCATGACAAATGGGAGCAAAAACAAAAGTGTTGCGTTTATATTTTTGTTGAGTGTAGTTGCCCCCCTTAAGTTAAAAACTACTAAGATTAGATTAACCTCCCCATGGTACAACACTGACACTCGCTCCATTAAACAAGCAACACGTAAATTAGAGGCAATGGCGGCGATCCAATTCCAAACATTCTTTCAATGCCTGGAAAAATAGCCTAATAAAGTATAAGCAAGCTTTGCGTACAGCCAAAACTAGATATTACTCATCCATAATAGAAGAAAACAAGAATAATCCTAGATTCCTGTTCAGTACTGTAGCCAGACTGACAAACAGCCACACCTCCGTGGAACCAGTTATTCCATCCACGCTCCGTTCTGATGATTTCCTGCAGTTCTTTAACAATAAAATATCAACTATTAGAGAGAAAATAGATAAACTACTTCCAAACATTAGATCAGAGAAAGCAGTGGTTTCAAACCTAGGCCCTTTAATAAATCCCTCTGTAACACTAAATAATTTCACCACTGTAGACCAAACTGATGTCATATCTATTATCATGTCTTCCAAATCATCACCTGCCTCTTAGATCCAATTACAACAAAACTCTTTAAAGAGATTCTGCCCCTCATTATTAGCACTGTCCTAAATATAATTAACACTTCATTAATTACTGGATATGTGCCGCAGTCATTTAAATATGCTGTTATTAAACCAATTCTGAAAAAGCCTACATTAGATCCTGACATTTTAGCCAATTATAGGTCTATATCTAATTTGCCCTTCCTGTCAAAGGTTTTAGAACGAGTAATAGTTAAACAGCTGTGCCAATTCCTGCAGGATAATAGTTTATTTGAACAGTTTCAGTCTGGCTTTCGTGACCATCATAGCACTGAAACAGCGTTAGTTAAAGTTACTAATGACTTATTATTAGCCGCTGACATGGGATTAATATGGGTCCTGGTGTTATTAGACCTTAGTGCAGCCTTTGACACCATTGACCACAGTATCTTAGTGCACAGATTAGAATGTGATATAGGTATTAGAGGAGCAGCCCTCTGCTGGTTTAAATCATATTTATCTGATCGCTACCAATTTGTTAACGTTAATCAACAATCATCACAGTCCTCCAGAGTTAATTATGGCGTGCCCCAAGGGTCAGTCCTTGGGCCTATTTTGTTTACACTATATATGCTCCCTTTAGGTAACATCATTAGAAATCATGGTATTAATTTTCATTGTTATGCAGATGACACACAGCTATATTTATCGATTAAACCTGATCAGACCAGACAAATAGATAAACTAAGTACATGTGTCCAAGACATAAAGACTTGGATGAGTGCCAATTATCTTTTATTGAACCCTGAAAAAACTGAAGTCGTTATAATTGGCCCTAAAAATGCGAGAGACTCCCTAACTGACCACATAGTTACTCTGGACAACTTAAGTGTAACACCCAGTGCCACAGTTAAAAATTTTGTTTTATTTGATCCAGATCTTTCATTCAAAATGCACATTAACCAAACTTGCAGAACAGCCTTCTTTCACCTGCGCAACATTAGCCAAAATTAGGAATATTCTGTCTAAAATTGATACATTTATTACATCTAGATTAGATTACTGTAACTCCTTACTTGTAGCATGTCCTAAATATTCCTTAAAAAGCTTCAACTGGTTCAAAATGCAGCAGCAAGATTATTAACAGGATAAAACAGAAGAGAACACATCACCCCTGTGCTCCAAACCCTTCACTGGCTACCAGTTGAGTTTAGAATTAAATTTAAAATCCTCCTCCTTACATATAAAACCATTAATGGTATGGGTTAGGGGTCAGAGGTCAGGGGTTAATGGTATGGGCCCCTCTTATCTTAAAGGTGATCTCGTTCCATACCAACCCAATAGAACCCTTCGTTCTCAGAATGCAGGTTTATTGAAAGTCCCCATGGTTTCTAAAAGTACAGTAGGAGCTAGAGCTTTTAGTTACCATGGTTACTGTCTCATGGAATCAGCTCCTATTTAATATTAAAGAGTCGTCGACACAGTCTCTACATTTAAAATTAGGCTTAAAACATTCCTGTTTGAGAAAAACTATGACCAGGTTAGTTAAAAAAAGACTGAAGTCACAGTTCAGTCTAAGCTGCACTGCAGCTGCTAGAATGCTGGGGGGAGTACAGACACTGAGTTCTTTTTTTCTCGCTCTCTCTCTCCTTCTTTCTCTCTCTCACACCTGTTTTTGTCATTTTATAACCTATCTTTCATACCAAGTCTGTTCATGGCTAGTCACCTGGTGTCCCCTTTCACCCCTCCCCCCCTGGGGGGGATTGGTGGTTCTCTTGACAGTGTCTGCGTGGGAGCCATGGATGACAGGATCTGCGGTGACTCGCATGTGCTGACCTGTGACCCCGGACCTCCTTCCTTGCCTGTCTGGCATCTGGAACAGTCGCCCCTCCTGCATTTATACATGGACGTTCATCTATAGCAGGGGTGTCAAACTGTGGTCCTCGAGGGCCGGTGTCCTGCATGTTTTAGATGTTCCCTTCTTCCATTCCACCTGGAGGTCATTGCATCATTATCAGTCTGATGAGGAGCTGATTATTAACTCTTTAAATGTCAGTGCTGATGTGTTCTGAATGGATGATTTAGTTTAAATATTCAGAAAAATTCAACCATTTTCCTTTTAGTTTTGTGCATGGACAAGCTGCCAAAAAGCAACAGTTTTTTTAAAATGTATTTTATTTAAAAAAATGTTTAAAGGCAAAATTAAAATTGCTGGGACCAAATTTCAATAGTAGTTTTCTTTCCACATTATTTGTCATTTTGTAAATATTTATTAGTTTTTGTTGCTCATTTTGTTTATTTTTCTAAAAAATTTTTTTTGATTGTAGTATGGTTGTTTGGGGTTAAACTGAATCACATGGAAGAGGGAAATATCTAAAACATGCAGGATACCGGCCCTCGAGGACTGGAGTTTGACACCTGTGATCTATAGCCTGTCCGTCCATGGGAGTGGATCTGTCCTTCAATGTGGTTCTCCTCAAGATTTCTTCTTTTTCGCACTGGGGTTTGAAGTTTTTTTTTGCCAAGAAGGAGGGTCTAAGGACAGCGGATGCTTGGGACTGTTCATGTATCTCTGTAGTTGATTGTGTTTATGTAAAGCCCTGTGAGACGACTTTGTTGTGATTTGGGGCTTTATAAATAAAATTTTATTTAATTGCTTATAAATAAATAGGATGTTCACAATGTCCGGCTCCGTCTCTGATTTAGACCCCCACCAATACCTATACCATGGTTATGCCCTTGACTGGACTAGACTGGACTGGACTACACTGGATTGTACTAGACTGGACTGTACTGGACTGGACTGGACTGGACTGGACTGGACCAGACTAGACTGGACCGGTTCCACTTGGTTCAGGGTTAACAGAACCAGATCCGTACATTCAGACCCATAATGCTTTGCTCTGGGCTCCATTTGGATTCACCGTCCGATCCTCTGAGACTCTGGCATCCAAAGCCTTGGCCCTTCCTTTTCATCTCGTCTCCATGGAAACACCTTGGTGTGTGTGTGTGTGTGTGTGTGTGTGTGTGTGTGTGTGTCAAATACTTTCAGCAGACAAAGAGCTGCATGTGTAGATCCACAAATGAAAACACACTCCTTCTCCACCTCCTCCTCCTCCTCTTTCTTCTTCATACTCCTCCTCCTCCTCTTGTGCCTCCTCCCTTCATACTCCTCCTCCTCTTGTGCCTCCTCCCTTCATACTCCTCCTCCTCTTGTGCCTCCTCCCTTCATACTCCTCCTCCTCTTGTGCCTCCTCCCTTCATACTCCTCCTCCTCTTGTGCCTCCTCCCTTCATACTCCTCCTCCTCCTCTTGTGCCTCCTCCCTTCATACTCCTCCTCCTCTTGTGCCTCCTCCCTTCATACTCCTCCTCTTCTTGTGCCTCCTCCCTTCATACTCCTCCTCCTCTTGTGCCTCCTCCCTTCATACTCCTCCTCCTCCTCTTGTGCCTCCTCCCTTCATACTCCTCCTCCTCTTGTGCCTCCTCCCTTCATACTCCTCCTCCTCTTGTGCCTCCTCCCTTCATACTCCTCCTCCTCCTCTTGTGCCTCCTCCCTTCATACTCCTCCACATGATGTTCACACCAGCTGATATTGTGGTGGAATATTTTATCTTTGTGCTGCTCATTGTCTATTTTTCCTGTCAATAATTAAGAATGTTCTGTCATTTCTGAAAATGTCATCATGACCAAGACGTTTGTTCCAAAAACTGACGAGGACTTGAAGAATTAAAGGTGGATGTTTGGTTCTTTAAGGGTTCACTCGTTCAATTAAATTTTATTTATAGAGCCCCAAATCACAATGTCGTCTTATAGGACTTTATGGGGTTGATTGGAGAAAACAATTAATCACAGAAATAGATGCAAGCATCCCATGTCCTTAGCTCCTCCCCCTGTCTTTAGCCCCTCCCTCTGTCTTTAGCTTGTCTCTTTGTTCTTAGCTCTTCCTCCTGTCTTTAGCTCCTCCCTCTGTCCTTAGCTCCTCCCCTTTCTTTAGCTCCTCCCTCTGTCCTTAGCCCCTCCCCTGTCTTTATCTCCTCCCTCTGTCCTTAGCCCCTCCCCTGTCTTTATCTCCTCCCTCTGTCCTTAGCTCCTCCTCCTGACTTTAGCTCCTCCCTCTGTCCTTAGCTCCTCCCTCTGTCCTTAGATCCTCCTTCTTGGCAGGAAAAACTTCAAAACCCAGTGGGAAAGAAGAAACCTTGGGGACAACCACAATGAAGGACAGATCCACTCCCATGGATGGACAGCATCCATTTGTACATGAAAGGAAGGGGGGGATGCAGGTCCATCCATCCAACAGGGTAGACGCTAGATTGGAACAGCTGGCCAGACAGGGGGAAGGGGCTCAGGACGTTCGATGTGATTTCAACACTCTGAGATAGTCCAAAGGGGAGGGTAACACTGTAAATATCACACTGTTGAAAGAAGAAGATCTGGCGAAATCTATCCAGACCACCACGGACGACTCTAGTTTATTATTTTTGTTTGACAAAGGTAAAGATGAATGGAATCAAAAGCATTTACCATTAATTTATTATTGTATAAATGACTGTATAATATAATTCAACACAGGTTTTTAAATAGAACTGACTGAACATTGTCAAACATATCTGACTTGTTAAAAAATAAACCTGCTGTATTTTATTATTTTAATGTCACTTTGCATCATCATGACCTTCCTCTCTGTCTAGTTTTGGTGGTGTACACGAACCTTTGAGTTAAAAAAATAGGTCTCTGTGTTTATCAGGTCGTCACAGCTGTGATGTCTTGTTATCAACAAAAGGGAGTCGTTCAATAGATGATCAAATCAATCCCACTGTGGTTGTGTGTTTTTAAAACAGTGTGAATGGTATAGGAATCCCCCAGTGTTTAGATCTATCGAATGAATCAATCAAAACTGAAATCCATTAAGAAATGAAGGAGGAGAAGCAATTTTAGTGAATTGTGGATGACGACGACGACAGGTGGACGAAGCGTGACAGCAATAGCTCATCCCTGGATGATAAAAACAGTATTGAATTAGTCAGTACTCTTATCAGGTTCAAACGAATATGACTGTGCTGCATCTGAGTGTCATATTTCAGGCCATAGCAACTCAATCGACAGCTGCGCAGAAACTTCGGACCTTAGTCTTGCCCCCGTCCGTTGGCCGTGGTTTGAATTCCATTCTGTCCGAGTCAGTCCGTTGTGTCCTTGGGCAAAGACACTTCATCCTCCTGCCTCCAGTGTCACTCACACTGGTGTATGAATGTTTGGTGGTGGTCAGAGGGGCCGTAGGCGCAAAATGGCTGCCACGCTTCTGTCAGTCTGCCCCAGGACAACTGTGGCAAAAAATGCAGTTTACCACCATCAGAGGGAGCATGTGAGAGCGAATGAATAATGGATCACTAATGTAAAGTGCTTTGAGTGGCCAAAAAAGTGCTACCTAATTTAATCCATTATTATTATTATTATTATTATTAGAGACTTGACATGTAAAGTTGATTTAAGAAATTACAAATACAGACGAGAGAGAAAGAGAGTGAGATGATCGGACTTGGCCTGTAAATCTAATTTAAAATCTAAAAATCTAAATGTTAAATGTTTTAAATATTCTGTCACATGATTTGAGTGGAAGTAAAACTTGTCTGTGCATGACTTGGTCCCAGTTTTATAGGTCAAAGGTCACACAGGTTTCATACTAGTGAATAATTAAAGAACTGACCCACCCTCTTCTCGACAGATGACATGTTTCCTCATGCATATTTGATGATGTTCAGCAGTTTTTTTTTCATATTCCATAGATTCCAGTAAAAACAAACTTGGAAAATAGCACGAAAATGTTACAGGATGGAAGAGGCTGACAAAAAAAACACTGATTACATGAATAATTATGTGATGAGCTGCAGAAATAATCAGACACCAGGTTCAGTCCAGAGTTCAAAACCAAACCACATTCAGGCTTTTGTCTGAATCCATTAAACCTCTGAAAAATGTCCAGTCAAACATCAGCTGTTCTTCAAGTGTTCGGATCCAGATAAATGAACATTGTGTTTGTAAAGGAAACAGCTGGAGTCTGGACTAAAACACTGACTTTTACTGTTTATTTAACAGAGAAAAAGATGAAGACTTACAAAAATGAAATGAAATACACTAAAAATAAAATAAAATGCACAAAAATTTTACTAAAATACCCTATAAATCTACCGTCGTAAACTAGTCTGGCTCTAGTGGCAAAAAATATTTTTGCCTGAATTGTTACTCTAGTGTCTTAATAGAGCCTCAGCCGGGACCGGTAAAATGTTACCGATCCAATCACAACGTTCCATTTGTGGAGGGCGGGGCTTAGCACAGTAACGACGGGGTTGAAGAAGTAGGAACTTATATATAGTCTATGGTCGGATAACAGCACGGGTGTAGCCACGGGTGTGCCGGTGGCACCCAAAGAGGCTGCTGGTACATCCAAAAAAAGTTGCATTACCTGCACCTAGGAACCTGACTGTACCCCTCGCCCAGCAGGCATTGTGTGAGTGGTAATTAGACACTAGTTATAGCTATAAAATGAAACAAAGTTCCCTGAAAAATTATTTTAAAAACATTCGACTTGACGTTTTGCCAGCTGGACATTTTGAGGGCGCCGAGCAGGCATTATGGACTTGATTTGGAAGGTTCTGAATGGACTGATTAAACAGAAAGTGGAAGGGGGGTCATCCGTTCCGTGACCAACATGTTTTTCCCAACATGAAGAGTTTATTTTGTGTTCTGGTAACACTGCCCCTTACCAGTTGCTCTGTGGATATGGAGTAAGATATATATATATATATATATATATATATATATATCCACAGATTGGATACACGTGTGGATTTATCTGTAGTTGTGCATAAAATAAATATTTGTGAATTCTCAAATCAGTCCAGTTGAACATGAAATATATTGTGTGTATTTTATCCATTAGAATATGGATGGAACATTTCTGGGTTACAAGTACAACTTCAACCTTTACAGCTACAACTTCAACCTTTACTGCATGGGAAGTTGTATTCATACCAAAATTAAAATACACACAATATAGTATGTTATGTTTGCATGTTCCCCTCATGTCTGCGTGGGTTTTCTCCAGTTTCCTCCCACCATCCAAACACATGCACTGATGCATGCAACTGGTTAATTTAAATCACCCATAGGTGTGAATGTGACAGTGATTGTTTGTCTATATATGTTTAGCCCTGAGATGAACTGGAGACTCATACAGGGTGTACCCCACCTTCACCCATTGTAGCTGGATTAGGCCCCCAGTGACCCTCACGACCCTAGTGAGAATAAAGCAGGTTCAGATGACGAGAGAGAGAGAGAGAAATATTTATTTTATGCACAACTACACACAAATATGCACAGGTATCCAATTTGTGGACACAACTACATTGACAGTTATCTTACTCCAAATGTGAACCACGTTTTTCAGTTGTAAACAGAATAAAATCCACCAACAGCGCTGCAGTGCTCACAGACATGTCACTCCTAATGTTTTAAAAAGAGCTCACAGAGACACTGGACTCTGAGGAAATAATAAATGTGTTCAAGACCCTTTAACGTGAGAGCTGAGCAGTGTGCACGGGTAGTGATATGGTTTCCTCTGCTGCTGAGCCCAGTTGTGTTCCGATGGTGAAATAACTTGTTGATCATGTGTGTGGTGTTAAAGTTCACTATTCCTCATCTCATTGGGCGTGCAATGTCTGTGTGTGTTATGTTTTTGCTTTTTTTTTTAAAGTGATCTTTTTCTGTTACTATTGTTATTACCTCCACCAAAGAGGTATTAAATTCGGGTCCGTTTGTCAGCAGGATTACGTAAAAACTTCTGAAAGGATTTTGATGGAACTGTCAGGAATGGTAGATAATGGGTCAAGTAAGAACCTATTAGACTTTGAGCAGTGATCAAAGGTCAAGGTCACACTA
This sequence comes from Siphamia tubifer, assembly GCA_020466265.1. Lineage (NCBI taxonomy): Eukaryota > Metazoa > Chordata > Actinopteri > Kurtiformes > Apogonidae > Siphamia > Siphamia tubifer. Next base: position 55,565,884 of record CM035786.1, read on the forward strand.
AAGGTCAACAGCTAAAACACATCAGTGGTAATATCTCAGGATTCAGACAAGATAGAATCTGATGTTTTTTTCATTGACATGGTCTGACCTTCAGACATCAGATGGTCAACACTTATGGCTCCATCATGTCACATTTTGGCGTCATATGACGACATATCAAGCCTAGGCAGGGGTCTGCTGTCTCTGACTGCCTTCTTATTAAATTGATTTATTTGAGAGCATGTGAATATTTAAACCTGCTCTGAACTACCATTATATTAGTGGGTTTTGCAACATGTGTTTCTCATCATCTGAACCCGCTTTAGGGTCAGGGGGGGCCGTTGGGGGCCTAATCCAGTTACAGTCTCAGAAGAACCCAGGTTCTGTTTTAGAAGCAGGTTGGGTCTAAGAAGCAGGTTCTCAGAAGAACCCAGATGAAAAGATTTGAAAGGATCTACAGTTTGATGAAACAGATTGTGAGCAGGAAACTCCTTCAGTAAAGAACTAAGCATGTGTGGAAGTTCCAGGTCACATGACTGAAACCTGTTCCTCCATCAGAAGCAGAACAGGTGGAACCAAACATCTGCACCGTCACCCAATCAGCAGCCAGAACCAAAAATGGAGTTGAACCGGTGGAACCAGAAACAGGTTCAGTGAAACCAACGCACGCCAGCATCTGTTCAGTCTGAGGAACAGGAGCAGAGCCAAGCAGGCTGAAGCAGGCCAAAGGAGACCACAGCAGACCCAAACAGGTCAAAGCAAATTGAAGCTTTAGAAAACACAGAGATGCACATTGGACACGTCTAAAGACTCTGATCCATGAACCAGACTGAACCTGACCCAAGCAGACTGAAGCAGGCCGAAGCAGACTATAAACAGAACCTTCTTAGCCGGTGGAAACAGTCAAGCAAGAATGGGTAAGAAAAGTTTGTTCCAACAGCACATTTCATGTAGACGACAAATGAATTATTGAACATTAAAAAAAAAAAATTTTTTTAAATCACTAAAATGCACATTTTGAGGGAAACAATATAGATGTAAATATGATCAAAACGTCATTTGACTCTTTTCACTATTATTTTACTGGTCTGGTCCTTTTCACATCATATTAGATCAGAAATGTGGAACTGAACTAACATGACTTTGACACTCCTGTCGTATGCAAAAATCCTCTGGTAATAAATACACTAATATACACATAATTATACAAAAATACACTAAAAATATAATAAAATGCACTAAATGCAGTACAAAATATAGTAAAACTGACTAAAATAAAATACAATTTATTAAATACCCTATAGTGCACAAAAATATGCTAAAATGCACATTTTGAGGGAAACAATATAGATAAACATGATCAAAATCTTTCTTTTCACTGTTATTATTGGGCTTTTACTTTTTTGTCTCATAATTTTAACATTTTATTTCATAATTTTGACTTTTTATCTCGTGATTTTGACTTTGCTTAATGCACCTTATATATAAAACAAACCTTAAATATAAACCATTCATTGACAGTCTGCCTTATAGTGCAGAAAATACAGTAATAATTTGACTTTTCCTTTTCAGATCATATTGGACTGAATGTGGAACTGAACTAACATGACTTTGACACTCCTGTTATAGATGAAGAAAAAGAGGCTGAAATGAGCTCCAGTCTCCAAAATGACCACCAGTTTCCGGATTCAGACGAAAGCGCTGCCGAGCCCACTCCTGAACTGAACCCTGGAGATGTCAAGATTCAAGACCCCACGACGACACAAGCACCAAAAACCTCCATCCGAGTAGACCTGGGCCACTTCAGAGACGATCTGGTCCATATGTTCAGAGACAGGAACGTGAAGACCACCACGCTGAACCTCCTCAAAGACGACCTCAACAGCCTCAAAGACGACCTCAACAGCCTCAAAGACGACCTCAACAGCTTCTTCCAAAAAAAACAGCTGAAGCAGAAGGTGAAGGAGGACTCCCCCACCTTCAGAACCACAACCCTGGACCAGAACCTGGACCAGGACCTGAAGAGTCTGTTCATAGACCAGACACTTTTAAAAGGTTTTCAAAGAGACCAAAGCAAAAAGGTTTCAACCAAAAGTGTAGAAGAGCTGGACCAGCAGGTGGGAGACCAAGGTTCACAGCAGAACCAGGAAACAGTCGGTTTTGATGAAGACCATGGAAAAGTGGCCGAGAACACAAAAACTGGCATGAGGACCCACATCTGTGAAACACAGGACTTTGAAGAAACCATATTGTTGTCGCAAGAAGGTAAAGACGAGAGGAGACGACATCAATCTGTCTGTCTGTCTGTCTGTCTGTCTGTCGACCAGTTTCAGGGAAATCTAGCCAAAAGTTACATTGAGTGTAACTAGACTACTACGGTAGCACATTAGATTTGCTACCGCAAGGAGGGTCTAGCGCGGCTAGGCTAAGGATCTACAGGATTTTCTCAATAAATTTCGATGTTTTTTGTCTGTATTCAATCAGCTCAACGATGTGAACAGATAACTGAAGACAGTGTTAACATCTCCAGTTTTCCACTAATAGCTCTGGAATCCACTGCCGTCAAACTGTTCAGTCTGAAGCAAACTGAGAAACATGAAAACAGGTGAGTTGTACTCGCATAAAACCACAAAAATTAACCACAAGTGAAGATCCCTGTTTGACTAAAGTGTCTAACATTCTTCTGTTGCAGAAATCAACCACAAGGGGATGTATGGTCTGTTAAAAACTGTAAGTTCACATGGGTTCGATTCATTTAAGTTTTGCTTCAAATGTTTTCTGTCTATCGGAAATGACTCTATGCAGGTGACATGGTACCTCATTTGGCAGGTACTAATGACTACTTTTAGGTGCTAGCTTAAAAATAGTAAGTAAGTGGTGCCAGGTACAACAAACCTCACCACACTGATACGCATATTTTACCTAATTTGCCCTCCCTTTTAGGATTGTGAAAACACATTTTTGGTGAGTGTGACCTTCTACCTACATTCACCAAAATTTAATGGGAACTTTTTTGGACCACTTCACACCTTTCCTAATAATTTACTGGAAATTAGCTCAAACGTTTTTGCGTAAAGCTGCTGACAGACAAACAAACCTAACCTAAGACAATTCCCCTCTCCCCTTCAAGGGCGGGGTAACAAAAAAAGTCAATATGGACAGAAAATTGGCACCTGTTACAAAACCTACTTTAAAATGTGGTTCCAACTTTCATCAAACCATAAATTCTTTACTGGCTCCCTTTAGAGCAGGGGTAGGGAATCTTGGTCCTCGAGGGCCGGTGTCCTACATTTTTTATATTTTTCCCTTCATCACACTTGGAGGCCATTACATCATTATCAGGCTTCTGCGGAGCTGGATGATGAGCTGATCATCAGTTGAATCAGATGTGATGAAAGAAGGAAATGTCTAAAACATGCAGGACACTGGCCCTCGAGGACCAGGGTCCCCCACCCCTGCTCTAGGGGTCAGTTTTGCAAACAGTTTGTATTTTTCCAATAAATCTGGGAATGAAATAGCAAAAGTTTTGTTAAGTGTTTGGGTAACAGAAGGATGAGGAAGAAGAATGACAAGATCAGTGAATCAGTGATCAGCATATTTATTAGTATATGCATAACCACTAAAGTATCATCTGCATAGAGTGGTTATTTCTTATCATTCTATGTAGATGATACTGCAGAGGGGGTCAAAATACTCACATTCTACAACTAAGTACTGATTCAACTCCTTCACGTAAGTAAAAGTAAAAAACGACAACTCCTCAACTGTAATCAAGTAAAAATTAAAACTGCATTTTTTTGCTCTGGATAACACTGCTTTAAGCAGGAAGAAACAGAAAATGTCAAAAATATCCAAAAACAAAGCCTTTAAAATTGAGCTAGTGTGTAGATGATGTGTTTTATTCGGTCATGGTTCAGTTTAGTGGGTATGGACAGAACATTTAGGAAAGATTCAAATGCCATGAATGGATAAAAAATCTAAATCATGAGATAAAAAGTATCATCTGCATACAGTAGTACTCTTAGTTTTGTTTTAACAGTTTGAACTGACTAATCTTTAAATGCTATAAGAGGAGAAACTGATTACTATTGAAAAATTGTGTGAAATTGGTGACAATTTGTGACACATTTCACTGAATACCTAGTCTTTTTTTCCTCCCGAAGTTGCTGGATATTTGACCCTTGACCCTAACACAGCCAATCCAGAGCTACATCTGACTGACTGCCATCGGACAGCGACTCGCATCTGGTCAGACCACCAACCCTCGGACCATCCAGACCGGTTTGAGTGCTGCCCTCAGCTCTTGTGCAGGGAGGGGCTTCTGGACACCTTCTATTGGGAGGTGATTTGGAGCGGTGGCGCCGACATCGGAGTCACGTACAACAGCATCTCCAGAGTTGGAGACGCCATGAGCTGCCTGCTGGGACACAACCAATGCTCATGGAGTCTGGAATGCAGCGAGGGTAGCTATACCCCATGTCACAATAACCGGCGGTTCAAATCCTGCTGTCCTCAGCCATTCACTCATAGAATTGGGGTTTATCTGGACTGGGCCGCCGGGTCACTGTCTTTCTACAGTGTCTCTCAGAATGACATGGTCCACATTCACACCTTCCACTCCACCTTCACCGAGCCACTGTACCCAGGATTCTGGGTTTGGGCATATGATGGTTCAGTGTCGCTGTGTCAGGTGGAGTTGGACTGGGAACGACTGCTGCAGTGAAAGACAGAGAGGAAGACCCTGGAGGTCCACTGGAACATCTACCAGAACATCCAACATTGGATATTGTATCAAATTTTTTGGCTTTTTTTGTATTTCAGAAGTTTTGTGATCCGATGTTTTGGATTTATCACCACTTTTTTGTGTTAGTTAATTGTTTTGTGAATTTGAACAGATTTTAGCATGTTTTGTATATTTTTTGTTTTCCTTAGAGTATCTTTGTTTATTTTGTAGAAATGTGATGATGTTGACCAACATAAACTATATTGATAGAGTTTTCACCAAAGCACATCCAGCTAAAAATACCACATTAGCACAAATCATATGTTAATCATGGATTCTGCTAGCACAAAGACTAATGCTAGCAATAGCCAATGCTGGCATTATGCTAATTCTAGCACTACGCTAATGCTGGCACTACATTAATGCTAGCACTATGCTAATGCTGGCACTAGTATAATGCTGACACTAGGCTAATGTAGTGGAAAATTACAATATTTTTGACATTTCAAATGTTAAAGTAATGTTATCATTCTAATGTAATGGTTTAAAATGTTTAAATGTCTTGGTGGGAATGTTCTCAGCCTTCACAGAGCTGCAGTTGGACAAGTGATGAAAGGACAGCAGCTGTAGATTTGCAGACAGAGACCTCAGAGCATATAACAGTGAAGTTTTAAATGAACCATTGTACAACTTTAAATAAAACCAGTTTTAATTATTAACACTTAAACTGTGTTTTAGGTCCAATCAGCACAGAAACGAATTCACGTAAAACTGACGTACTTTCTTAAGGGATTGGCCTTGCGTCAAAATGGGACCGGTGTCATGGGTACCCAAAAACAATATCTTTGGAAAATGGATCCCAGAGTGGGAAGATCTGGAAATGGTGCCGCTTCCGCACCCAGCTGGACAAGTCTAGGCAAGCAAAACATGTGTGGTCACACCCGCGTCGTGACCACATGACCCGAAAAAACAGCAGCCTTGCGCCCGCACCATTCATTCTCGTCACAATGGTGAACACCAGAGTAGCAGTGGTGACTGGATTAGGGTGTTAGCAGTGTTATTGTTGTTTGTGTCCGGCATGTGTGTGGCGCCGATAGAAAAAGGGTGTGGGCGCATGCGCACTACTTCTTCTATTGTTCTCTTGTCTCCGGTGGGACTGGCTAACAGCACTCTTAGTGGTGTGGCATGTGAATTGCATTGTTTTCAGCAAGCATTTCGCCCCCATGCTGACACAGATTTTTCACTCAAACAGTTAAATTTTTACGTATGCTGTTTACAATGGCCTCTGTTTTCTGCTGACATGAGCAGTTGTTTTAAGACATTCCAGGACACAGATGGGGGGTTAGATAAGACAATGACAAACCGGTGCCATTGTATTGTTTTCTTAGGCTTTGCTTGTCCCAATGGTTTAAATTATGCCTGAGTAGGACCAAGCCTTCAGCAGCATCATGTCACTCAGAGTCAGACTCTTGACTCAGACAGACTGAAATACTCTGTAAAACTACATTCTTGACATTAAAATGAAACCACAATGACAACCACAAGACTCCAGAGTTTTCATATTACTTCTCACTGTGTTGCTCGTGCCATAAATATAATCATATTATTTCAATACAATTATGCTCGCACTAGGCCAGGGGCGGAGCGTTTGGTTCACTGTAGGGGGGGTGATGACCTGTAGTGGGCCCTTTATATACTAGGTCTATTATAGGTAATGTTGGTGTTCATTCCAACACCATGGTTTTAATTAGTCCTCATGTTGATCTTTGTCAAGTCATAGCCATTTAGTTTTTATGTTTTTTATGTCTTGTGTGTTTATGTTTTCAGATTGTTTCTCTATAAAAGTAGACAATAGACTCCTTCAAAGTCAACTTCATTCAAACATAAGAGGAAGTTGCGTGCGCAGACCGGACAAAAAAAACTACATGGAAACACTGTTGTTTATATAGATGACAGACCTACAGCAGAACTACAAATGTCTAGTTGTTGTTTTGTCAGTTGTCAGAATCGTTACAAGGACAGAGTTAAACTGTATAGAATTCCATCTGGATCTCACCCATTCAAAAAAAAAAAAAAAAAAAAAAAATCGACAACATCTATGGTTACAAAGATCCAGGGTGTGGACTGGGATGAGAGGACGATCAGGAATGTCTGTTTGTCTGTCCTTCCTATTCTAACCACAATCTGGACCTTGAATAAAACTGCTGCAGCATGACCCAAACCTACAATGAAGTACAGACTGAAAATAAAATGAAAGATATGGGAGATATACAAATAGATGGTTAAGTGATAATGCATTGACCACGAGTTACTGATAAAATATTCCCCCGACGGCCGAATAGCGACCGACGCCGAAGGTGGTAGGAATACATTATCCCGCTTATTCTACGGGTTATTACAGTTTATTAGTGCTACCACTCAAACAGATTGGATAAAATAACCGTTACACCATAGTGAATATTTACTTTCAAAGTGGCCAAACTACCTGCAGAGTGATATTATTAACACCACCTCTAGGTTATGAACATCTGTAAAACATGTTTGACACATACACACACATAACAGTCGTATGTGTATAAACACTTGCAGGCGCCAAGTTTTTCATCAGTGTACATAGAAGGCATGTTAAGTACATATAAGTCAGGCTATTGTATACTAGGAAACTTACCGATATCTTCCGTCCAGTGTTTTATCAAGTAAAGATCCGGTAGGTGATGCTCACTTTTAAGTGCTAATTTATTTACATAGTATTCTAGATCTTGAAAAGACACAGATTTAACATAGTCTGACAGCTTTAAATACCGGTCTTAGGAAAGTCCTGGCTGCGCGTGCATCATTCGGTTAGTTTACAAACATGTCAGTTACAGTGTGCGTGAGGCAAGGTGCGTTCACGAACCGTAGGAATTTTAACTAGCCAGGGTACAGGTAGTGACTATTACTTTGTAGCAAAAGTGAAGCATGCAAGATTAACTATACAAACTCAACACACTCAACAAGGGCACATTTACAGTTTTATTTTTCCTGTGCAATCGGGAAATAAGCATTTATAAATACAATATATATTTTTAAATAAATCAAATAAATCAGCGCACTAGGCTAATGTTAGCACTACGCTACTGCTAGCGCTAGGTTACTGCGCCACCCATATGGGCATGTGTTCAGTACAGATATATTCTATTCTTTCTTGAGTTTGTAAATGAAAAATGAAATACACTTAATCTTGTTAATTCTCTGATTAATCTGATTAAAGTGTTGAACTTTTTCCTCTAAAAATAATGTGTATTAGATTAATAGTGATGCTTCAGCATGAAATGTCTTCTTTGGTTTTAGTTGAATTCAGATCCATGCACCACAGACACAAGCTCCTCCCATTGGACCAAACTAAATGAAAACAGCCAATCACTGCCTGAGAATCAAATACAAACCAGTTCCAGTTCAAACTCATCATCAGGTTATTTCTGTTTGTTTAGTGTGAGTCTGAACCCACAGAAGAAAAATAGTGCCAATGTCGCTGTGCTCATCTGGACCTCACAGCTGTGATGTCTTGCTATCAACAAAAGGGAGTCATTCAATAGATCATAAAATCAGAATTGAAATCCGATGAGAAGTGATTTTAGTGCCAGACTGGAAAAATATAAAGTTGTAAACAATTTTAAATTTCGATAAATGAAATTGAAATAAATGATATTTTTTGTACCTAATGTTTAGACTCATTTAATGAATCAATCAGAATTTAAATCTGTTGAGAATTGAGGGAGGAGAAGCAATTTTAGTGAATTGTGGACGACAATGGACAAAGCGCGATGGCAATAGCTCATCACGACTTCGTCTGGATGAGCTAAAAAAATTTCAAATGTCCCTGTGTTCATCAGGTCCTCACAGATGTGATGTCCGTTATCAACAAAAGGGAGTCATTCAATAGAAGATCAAATCAATCATTGTGTGTGTGTGTGTGTGTTTAAAATGGTGAATGGTATAGGAAGCCCTCAAAGCTGTTCTGGGGTAACATCTGACTGAACAGTAGGAAACTGGGTAATGACATGTGACTGTGGTTAAAGATGTTCAATGATACACAGGAGGTTGGTTCAAACTAATATTGGATCAATTACTTTGATCTGGACTGAAACTGAACTCAGTGAATCAAATGAAATCTGTTGAAAACTGAAGGAAGAGTCGTGATTTTAGTGAAATTGTTTACAAAGGCAAATTTCGACAAAGTCTTAAGTATTGTGCCCAGTGCTTCGATCTATCAAATGAATCAATCAGAATTGAAATCCATTAAGAAAATGAGGGAGAAGAAAAGACGAACTGTGGACGATGAACGACGACGGGACGAAGCGTGACGGCAGTCGCTCCTCTCATCCACGGATGAACTAAAAACCACCCACATGAAGGAACATTAGCCAGGATCACACACCTGTGTGTGTGTGTGTGTGTGTGTGTTGTTATGTTATTGTTGTTGTTGTGTTGTTGTTGCTGTTGTGCTCCAGACCTGTAGTTGACTCTCCTGTCCTCCTCTGACCTCCTGCAGCTCCTTCTCCAGCTGCTCCAGACGAAATACTCGCATCTGAAACACAAACAGAACATTAACTACACCTGTAGAACGTTAACTACACCTGTAGAACATTAACTACACCTGTAGAACGTTAACTACACCTGTAGAACATTAACTACACCTGTAGAACATTAACTACACCTGTAGAACATTAACTACACCTGTAGAACATTAACTACACCTGTAGAACATTAACTACACCTGTAGAACATTAACTACACCTGTAGAACATTAACTACACCTGTAGAACATTAACTACACCTGTAGAACATTAACTACACCTGTAGAACATTAACTACACCTGTAGAACGTTAACTACACCTGTAGAACATTAACTACACCTGTAGAACATTAACTACACCTGTAGAACATTAACTACACCTGTAGAACGTTAACTACACCTGTAGAACATTAACTACACCTGTAGAACGTTAACTACACCTGTAGAACGTTAACTACACCTGTAGAACATTAACTACACCTGTAGAACATTAACTACACCTGTAGAACATTAACTACACCTGTAGAACGTTAACTACACCTGTAGAACATTAACTACACCTGTAGAACATTAACTACACCTGTAGAACATTAACTACACCTGTAGAACGTTAACTACACCTGTAGAACATTAACTACACCTGTAGAACATTAACTACACCTGTAGAACGTTAACTACACCTGTAGAACATTAACTACACCTGTAGAACGTTAACTACACCTGTAGAACATTAACTACACCTGTAGAACATTAACTACACCTGTAGAACGTTAACTACATCTGTAGAACATTAACTACACCTGTAGAACATTAACTACACCTGTAGAACGTTAACTACACCTGTAGAACATTAACTACACCTGTAGAACATTAACTACACCTGTAGAACGTTAACTACACCTGTAGAACATTAACTACACCTGTAGAACGTTAACTACACCTGTAGAACATTAACTACACCTGTAGAACGTTAACTACACCTGTAGAACATTAACTACACCTGTAGAACGTTAACTACACCTGTAGAACATTAACTACACCTGTAGAACGTTAACTACACCTGTAGAACGTTAACTACACCTGTAGAACATTAACTACACCTGTAGAACGTTAACTACATCTGGACTGAACCAGTGGATGAAGATGAGGATAAATGCTAAATGTTCTGCTCTTCTATCGTTCTCAAAGCTCTTTACATTAACCTCACATTCATCCATTCACATCCTCTATCTCTCTCCCTGTGTCCCTCTCTCCCTCTGACTTTAATCCCTTCATTCGGCCCTCCCTCAGTCTTATCTCCTTCTGTCCCTCCGTCCCTCTGTCTTACCTTCGTCCCTCTGTCCCTCCGTCTTACCTGTGTCCTCTGAACCATCTCGTCGCTGGTTCCAAATCTTTCTTCCATCACTGATCGAACCTGTTGCGCCTCAAACTCCAGCTGCTGACGAATCAGATCCATCTGGAGAGAAAACTACAACACACATACAACTGGTCAGTCCACACCACTGACCACACTGACCCTACTGACCACTGGCCACACTGACTATTGATCCCACTGACCCTACTTGACCCCACTGACCAGACTGACCACTGGCCACACTGACCATTGACCCCACTGACCACTGACCACACTGATCTTACTGACTACACTGACCATTGATCCCACTGACCACTGACCACACTGGCCACACTGATCTTACTGACCACACTGACCATTGATCCCACTGACCACTGACCACACTGGCCACACTGACCATTGACCCCACTGACCACTGACCACACTGATCTTACTGACCACACTGACCATTGATCCCACTGACCACTGACCACACTGGCCACACTGACCATTGACCCCACTGACCACACTGATCTTACTGACCACACTGACCATTGATCCCACTGACCACTGACCACACTGGCCACACTGACCATTGACCCCACTGACCACTGACCACACTGATCTTACTGACCACACTGACCATTGATCCCACAGACCACTGACCACACTGGCCACACTGACCATTGACCCCACTGACCACTGACCACACTGATCTTACTGACCACACTGACCATTGATCCCACTGACCCTACTGACCACACTGACCTTACTGACCACTGGCCACACTGACCATTGACCCCACTGGCCCTACTGACCCTATTGACCACAATGACCCCACTGATTTTTGCATGTCACTTTTCTTTTCTTTTCTATAAACAGATTCCTCCAGTACTTGTGTTCTTCTATAACAGGCTCAGTTATTTAGCAGCAGTGTGATGATAACTACACACAATCTGTTCTTTGTATGTTCATGTGTTCAGGTTACAATATTCTCCACCCAACATTGGTTGGGTGGAGAATAAGTACGAGTCATCATCAAACTCAAGCGTGGCCATCATCAGAGGCATGTGTGGAGTGAATATGGTGATCCTCCATCAAAGTTGTCAAAACTATTGAGACTACAGTGTTCTTGGACGGAGGGACGGACAGACAGCATTTCTATGTCCCCTTGCTGGGGCGACAGGAGACAACAGGAAATGACTATATGGTAATTCTGCTAACGGTGGTCCGTCGGAAAATATGTTCACTTCCATTAGGGCTTTCTGTGTTCTGTTGTTTGATAACCTGTCAAGCCCGACTATGATATGAATTCATAGTCTGGAGACGATCCATAGACTGAGCTTAAGTGTACAGGTGGGATCAACGGCTGTCTTTCAAACTGCTCTATACGTAACAGGCCAGAGCTATGACCAATCAGAGCAACGAACAATGTGACGTATACAGAGCGACAAAAACAAGTCTAAACTTGTGTTTTAACATCCTATAGGCTAGGCTAATTAATATTAACACACCGCTAACAGTGCTGCTTATTTGACCATAGACTATTTATAAGTTCTTACTTCTTCAACCCTGTTGTCATTGTGCTAGATCCTGCCCTACAATCTCACTACACAACTGGAGCGTTGTGATTGGCTGGCCCACGACTGGGGCCCTAAGTCAGGGTTCAGTGTCTTGCCCAAGGACACTTCGACATGTGGACAGCCAGAGCCAACCCCTCGGCCATTGGGCGACCCACTCTACCAACTGAGCCACAGCGAACATTTCTGTTTGTCGTGAGCCTTCCCAGCATTGGCTACTTCAAAGTTTGTATGAGTTGCTCACCATGTGCTGAAACCCATTTCTGGATCGTTTAGTGTGTGTAGGGGAATGCTGTGTGGCCTTTACTGACCACAGGAATGTATGTTTGCTCTCTGTCAGAAGACAATAGTAAAGGGAGACGGCCTCCAAACTTGTACATGTAGGTCTGGTCCAGAGTCCAACACCAGTGGTTACACTTACCGTGTCGATACGTGGCAGTTGTGCAAGTCGTTGTGTTAGCGCCTCCAGCTGGCTGAAATACCAACAACGCTCCCTCTCCTCACGGTCGATCTCCCCAAGCAGGAGGTTCCTGTACGCATACAAAGATCACAATAAATACTATTATTACACACATAAATACTATTATTACACACATAAATACTATTATTACACACATAAATACTATTATTACACGCATAAATACTATTATTACATACATAAATACTATTATCACACACATAAATACTATTATTACATGTATAAAAACAGGTATTATGCAATAAATACTATTATAAACATAAATACTTTTACATGTATAAAAACAGGTATTATGCAATAAATACTATTATTACATACATAAATACTATTATTACACACATAAATACTATTATTACACACATAAATACTATTATTACACACATAAATTCAGGTATTATGCAATAAATACTATTATAACACACAAACACTATTATTACATGCACAAATACTATTATTACTTGCATAAATACTATTATTACATGTATAAAAACAGGTATTATGCAACAAATACTATTATTACACATATAAATACTGTTATTCCATGTATAACTATAACTTATAACTATTCTATGTATAACTATTTTATTATTATGAAATCACCACTGAATCAAACTACGGTCAGTCTTTCATCACCTCTCCTTGTACAGCTCCTCCAGGTGGTGGTCACTGGGTCGCCCGTCTGCTCCACCAATCAGAGCGATTTTGGGCGGGGCTCCATCTAAGAAATGGTGCGGCAGCAAGGCGGCATCTCCCCCCGGGATTGTGCTCTGACGGGACGAGGCTCTCAGTGGACTCCGGGCCCGGGAGGAGGAGGAGGAGCACGAGTTAGGAGGCAAGGCTAGATGCTCCTCTAGCTCCGCCCCTCCTGCCCCGGTTGGCCCCGCCCCTCCCAGGCCGTCGGACAGGAACCTCAGGTTGTGGGGCTGGTGTTTGAGCTCGTAGTAGTTGGTCAGATCCATGTGGAGCTCTGAGGACCACAGATGCAGAAGAAGAAATATGACTACTGATGCTAACGCTAATGCTAAAGCTAAATACTGTGTACGTATTATGAAAGAAGTAAATGTTCTGTACTTATATAGTTCTTTTCCACTTTCATGTTGCTCAAAGCTCTTTATATTCGCCTCACATTCACCCATTCACACACACACATCTAAGGTTCTGTCTGTCCTACTGGGAGACTAAGGCAGGGTTCAGTGTTTTTGCCCAAGGACACACACTTCGACATGTGGACAACCACACCAGCCAACCTCTCAGTCATTGGGCGACCCACTCTACCAACTGAGCCACAGCCGCCACATAAACAGAAACAATTTAATCAAATTCAGTCCAGTGCCTGTTTTACTATTTCATTTTTTTTATCGGAGCCTAAAATAAAGATATGAAAACCAGGCATATGTTCGTTTTTCGTGTTGGATTAAGAAAATGAAAAAGAAAAGAATCCATCTACTTGTTTTGTTTTGTTTGTGATTGGTAGTTGAAAAACAAAAGAATGATACACAGATTTGAAAAGCTGCTGGAAATTCTCATCTGGTGTTAATTCAGTTCCAGACAAACTGGGGACATTCATTATGTTGGTAATTGATGGAGTCCTAACGAGGCCAATCAAATGAACAGTTGTGTAAATGACGATGGTTCCCATGAGCCTCAGCAGCTGCTTCTGTTCGCAGACGCTTTTTATTCCATTATGACAAAGACTCATTTAAAACTCTTATTGACCATTTGTTATAAATTAACTCCATTTCATTTCCTGCAGAAAATAACGACCTAGAAAGACTGGAGTGACTGTGGAAATGTGACTGGAGTGACTGTGGAAATGTGACTGGAGTGACTGTGGAAATGTTACTGGAGTGACTGTGGAAATGTTACTGGAGTGACAGCTGTCACCACGGCGACTTCCACAGCCTTTCACTTTTTACACTATGTGAAAGGTAACACTCATAGTGTTACTGACATTCAACACTGAATAATTAAATGTTAATACTTTTCCAGTGTTAAACCTACTTAACACTACATGTTCATAAATAAATCACTCTAGAGAGTGTTGATTTTTAACTCTTTGAACACACGATATAACTTTATTCTTTCACAGATTCCATTTAAATTTAAGAACAAAAGCAACAGTTTAGGAAGGGATAATATATTGCCCACATGTTACTATTGAAAAATATTCCCCTTCGGGGATTCAGGGAATATTTTTCTGATAGTCACACGTGGCCAATACATTATCCCACTTATTCTACGGTTATTACAGCTTATTAGTGCTACTACTCTAACAGATTGGATAAAATAGCCGTTACAATGTAACGATTATTGACTTTCAAAGTGTCTGAACTACCTGCAGAGTGATATGGTAGCACTGGCAGCGGGTGTTAATGACACAGCGGGCTGTTATAAAAAAAATCCACCCGTTGA
>CM035786.1:55585944-55605944 GCA_020466265.1 Siphamia tubifer
GTGATGAGCAGTGGCGGGAACTTCAAAGAGTAGACGTATAGACAGCTCCACACTCTACATTTAAAAATAGGTGTGAACATACTGCAGGACTCCTGCGAAATTTTCATGAATGGCAGGAGGGTCTGAGGGACAAGTACATGTACTTTTTATGTCTGTACTGTGAAAAATGACTGAGTTAGGGCGATTTTAAAAACATTGAACTCAACAAGAGACAGAAATTATTTTTAGAATGGCTGTCTATAGAGGGAATCCCTGACATCATCCCAAACAGGTTCCTGTCATTTCACTTTAAAAAGAGCTAGATCTTCAAACCCTGGTTTGTTTGAATTCTCACAACCATGGCAACATTTGTGGAAAAGATTGTTTGTCTACTATTTATGGTTTTGCCGTGAGGACGAGTTATTGAAGTTCAGGTTTCAGGTAAATTTTCTCTCCTGCTCTAGCGATGACATCACCCACTGAGAAAGAGTCAGAGTTTGGTCTTTTCAGGGTGGATTTAGTGAGTTCTCTATCAAGAACCGTGAATCACACCCTCATGAGAGGAGGTTTGGAGAGGAGAGGTGGTTTGGTCCACTCCATCCAGTGGAGAGGACGAAATGCCTGCATGTAAAAGTTTAAATGAAGTCTGTACGACAAAGTACGACGAAGCAGTAGCGTTGGCAAAAAAGGTCATTTTTTTGTCGGTCCCAATAAAAATGAATGGGGTTTTATTTGGCATAATAATGTGAAATCTGTACAACATATCGGAATGGACTGAACCTGGACTGAACCTGAGACTGAACCTGGACTGAACTCTGGGACATAATTCAATTCAATTCAATTCAACTTTATTGTCATTGAGCCTTCATACATGGTACTTGAGCACAACGAAATTGGGATTGACTCCCCACACTGTGCAAAAAAGATAAAAAGAGAAATAAAAAAAAAAAAAAAAAAATGAAATATCACATTCACAGTCAGGATAAAATATAAATATCTATATATAAAAATAAAATAAATACAAATAACTAAAAGCAGGGAGCACTGATGACAGTGGTATTGCACCTCTATAAACCGCATGTAAAGTGATTATTGCCCAAGATTATTGGACAGATCAACTGTTGATGAACTGGAATCAAGCAGCATTAAGGCCTGGTTATAAAAACTGTCTTTGAGTCTATTTGTGCGTCGCCCTTAGCAACCTGTAGTGTCTTCCAGAAGGAAGCAGCTGAAAAACCTGGTGTCCTGGGTGGGAACAGTCCTTCAGGATACAGCGTGCTCTCCTTAGACAGTGTGTGTTGTACAGTTCTTGAAGTGATGGGAGAGGGTGGCTGATGATCTTTTGGGCGGTGTTTATGACTCTTTAAAGTGTTAACCTCAGGTGTTCTGTCTTCATCCTACCATCATCCTCTGCAGTCTGTTGTTCAACCTGAGCCCTGCTGGTCTAAAGCCACAGTCTGGACCCTCAGGCCTGCACCAGATGCTTCAGCCTCCTCCTCTTACCCACAATCCCCTGGGGCTCGGCTCCTGCTAATGAATGCAGCACTGACATTTACTGCACTGACTTCAGAGCTGCTGCGCCGAGAAGAAGATGAGAAAGACGAGGAGAGAAACTGCACCATGACGACAGACACACGCTGCGGGTGTTTACTGACACTCAACAAACAAACAAACAAACAAACAAACAGCCCAACGGCGCTGGCGCTCATCTTCCTGTTTCAGTCTGTGTGAGCTCAGCATTTCTGCAGTGAAGGTCACTGACTAATTCAGGTACATACTGAGCATGTGCAGATCTGTCCCCAAAAAAATGAGGTCATACCTTCAACAGAGATTTGATTTATTTACAGAAGATGTGATAATAAACTGAAGGCTTTTATTTTGAAAAGTATTCAGCAGCAGAAGATGCTAAAATTAATATTAACAAAATCTTGTGCAGCTCTCATTATATTATTGTGCTGAAAGGAGAACAGATTTAATACCAAAAACACAACATAAAGACAAGACAGAGACAAAAACCGAACAAAAACCTGGGCATAGAACGGCCAGAGTCCGTGGTGATGATGGATGTCCGGGTTATGGTGACTGAGGAGATGGGGAACTGTCCGGGTTATGGAGGTGACAGTATTGAATGGTCCCACACTGGCAACTGCAAGCCTCACTGCTTTTATAGTTGCAGATGAGGAACGGCTGCAGCTGCGCAGTGCGGGACCAGGTGCGTGTGGATGAGCACTGTGGGAAAGGTCACCGGAGCAGAGGTCATGACAGTAGCTACACATAAAAACATTACAACACTACAGCTACCTTTAAAGCTGCAAATGCATTGAAATGAAATAAAATTGAAAGATCACAGTATACTAAATACTGTACAGATAAAACCTGCTGAATAATAATAATAATAATAATAATAATAATAATAATAATAATAATAATAATAATAATAATAATAATAATAATAATAATAATAATAATAATAATATGTCACAAAAACTAGTAGACCCATTCAAAAGAAATATCCGTTACCAGATGAAGGTCTAAACCAGGGTTCCCCAATTAGATTTCATCAAGGGCCAAATTCTGACCTGGGCACCAAGCCGAGGGTCACAGCACCTGTGGGGCACATGGCAGCAGGGGGGGGGGGGCGCCACAACAGCCCCACTCCAGTGACAATGCTGATAATAATGTTGAATCTGCACTTATAGTGAATTATAACATTATTAGTTGTTCCTGGGGTTCAGTAATACTATTTGTCAGGGTCACACAAAGACTAATTTCACTCTGGAAACAAAAGTTGAGAAGCAACCATTTACTCAAAATAAATATTTAGTTATTACAGTCTGCTCTGAAAGTTGACAGATTTATAACAGCAGCTAATTAACACAAAATACAATTTTAAAAATATACTTTGCTAGTCTGCTGGAACAAATCAACAGTAATACAACTGTAACAACAGCCAGTTGGAGAAAAAAAATGTTACAAGATATCTGAAAACACAATAGAATGAAGTTGGTTTCTTTTACCATTCAGCACTAAAAAAAAAAAAACAGATTTCAGCCACACTCTTACTTCTACTTCAAATTCAAATCTCTCTAAATCTACAGAATTTATCTCTACTACACCCCCCACACTACTGGGAATCACTCCCCTTTATATATCCCTAAGCTCCACCCACGGACATAACAATGACCACATTATTTAATTAACACACAGTCTACAATATTTACATAGAACATACATCAAACTGAAATTATATTAACTCATATTCAATTCAATTTTATTTATATTTATGTTTCATATAAACAATGGCATCAATTATCCTCCATACATAAACGCAATCAGAAGAAAAACCCAAAACAATGAATGAATGTTTGTGTCCTGTAGTCAATGATCATGTGTTCTATGAAGCACGAACTATGAGTATGTAACAGTGGTCTGGTTCTGCAGCAGGTGTGTGTGTGTGTGTGTGTGTGTGTGTGTGTGTGTGTGTGTGTGCGTACACTGTCCAGTTTAAACAGGAGGAGAGCCGCGCTTCACACACCCCAAAAAAGATGAGAGAAAGAAAAAAAAGACGAGAAAAAAGAAAAGCACACGCGGGGCAGAAATGACAGCGTTAATGTCGCACTGTCACAATATTTAGAAAAATGATTATCTTTTTGCTCACAACTGGGTGTGGGCCAGTCTGTGTCCTCTCACAGGCCAGATATGGCCTGCGGGCCGCCTATTGGGAAACGCTGGTCTACAGCATAAAACTAGTGTGAAAACATATATAGTGTGTATACGCTATAACATATGTTCAATAATAAATAACAATAACCCAAATAGACCTGATTCAACAGAAAAATGGAGGTAGAAGTAGAAAGACGATATGAAAATGACATTTAATTAATAAATCAGTCACAAAGTCTTTCAGGAGTGGATGTTTATTAGTAGGTCTGTGTGTTTCAATCCAGAACTAGCATGTGTTTATGACAAGCTACATTTGCAGTGTTACATGGAAGGACCTGTGTCCACAGGATGTGTGGACAGAGAGACAAAAACCTTGTCTCCTGGATGCTTTCTGAGAACACCTGTTGTTGCTAAGTTGCACAAATGTCACGCACTTCCGTGTTAGACATTAACACACTGTGGTTGTCCCGCCTCCTCCTTGCTTTTGATTGGTCAGTAAGATAATTGTGACATTGAGTGTCCAAATAAGCACTATATAAGTTTGAGGTATTATTATTATTATGATTGACGAGTGCAGCATCGCTGTTCTAAAAGTTGAACTATTTCCAACTCGCAGCGCTCAGACATTTTCGTCTTGTTTTTATTTGTTGACGAACACACATTAGCAACGTTATCGTCTGTGTTTTTAGAACAGCTGTGTCGTCCCGTCATCGTAATAAGAAAAAGGGTCATCGATGAACATATTTTGTCTCATCTGATGAAATTAACACTGAAAAAAGTCATTCCAATGTCCTGATCAAACTACTTTCATCAGTTGTTGGTCAGTGTTAGCGGCTGCTACGTGCAGATGCACAGCTGTGTGTGTGTGTCTCTGTGTGTGTGTGTGTGTGTGTGTGTGTGTGTGTGTAGGTGTGACACACTGGTGTTTCCCAAAGACATCCAACATTGATGTTCCTGGTTGCCATGGTAACATGGCCACATCCCCCCATGTCGCGACGGTGACACATTTTTACAGTGATAGCTCTGTGTGTGTCTCTCTCTCTCTCTCTCACACACACACACACACAGTCCTGCAGCTGCTGCAAAGCATGCTGGGTAGAAAAACTGCAGCTTCCATGAAGCGCCTTAAAGCCCACTGAATGAAGACATTCTATCAGCTGTTGCCATAGCAACAGCCAATCCCACACATGAGACCCCAATATGAGACGACAGCGTGAACACGATCAAAACATTTAACACTTTGTAGAGATGGAGGAAGAGCAAGAGGAGAAGAAAGAGGAAGATGAAGAGGAACAGGAAAAGGAAGATGGAAAAAAACTATGGCTGTGTCTGAAACCTCCTGCCTACATACAGACCTATATACGGACCCACCATTTTGTAGGGGTGTCCGAATATGTAGTGAACTACTTATAAGCCCTACATAGTGCACTCAATGTATCCCACAATCCACCGCGAAATGGAGTGGGCATCGATGGTCACTAACCAAAGCACTATATCCCATCATGCATTGCACGAATCGAAAAATAACTGAAGGACGGAGATTTTTAAAAAAAAAACAATTATTGAAATCACAATACACAGACTGTCGATGAGGATAATGAATACAACTTAAAATTTACTTGGGGATTTTGTAAAAAAAAAACCAACCTAAACTACAGTAAAACACAATATTAAACAATGTATAAATAAGGTTTACATTAGACACCTCAAATTAAACAACAGAGCAGAAATACAAAATGAAATTCTTTGGTTAAAATAATAAATGTCGTCCAATATCTTATTTATCCTGACGTCATTAATAAAACCAGGGAACGAGGGCTTACAGTTTCTGCATTTTAACAGTGAATATGATACTTATTGATATTGTTATATTAATAATACCTAATAAGGAAGATTCCAAATCATTCATGTAAAAAATGATATGATGTCATTCAAAGGATGGTACACCGTTCATTTTTAGTGAAATCCAATTATATATATTAGACCAAAAACACTGAGATACAGGGCATCCAAAAAATAAATGATCCAGTGTTTTATCAACAGTATTACAGAAGGAGCGAGCATTGATCCACCTCAAATATGAATCTTTTCTGCCACAGGATAAATGTTACAGAGAGATTTATGATTAAAAGATTGATATTGGAGTCATACCGGCAGAGCTACAGCTGTTCAGTAACGGTAAACGTTAACTCTGGCTGTTGGATGACAAACGAGACAAGAGTAGTTTAACAGTTAACTAGAAAAGCACTCTGAGAGCGCAGACCTCCACCAAGATATAGAACCCCCCCCCCCCCCCCCCGGATCACCACCAAAATCTAATCATTTCCAGAACTACTAATACTGCAGTATTTTTGCACTAACATTTTTAAATAACATTGTTTCTAATATTCTGCACGTGTGTGTATTTGTGTTTAAATCGTCAGTGGGTGTTTTTTTCCTGTACAAACAAACAAACAAACAAACAAACACTTCCTCAGATAAATGTGACTCAGACACTTTCGTCCTTACATGTAAATTCACTTTTTTTGGTCTCATTCTGTGACACGTGTTTTATTTCCACTTTAATAAATGACAGCGTTCTGTAGGAAAACAAAGAACTCACCAACGCCTCCCACGGCTGCTCCTCCCCCACCTCCCTCTCTCTCTCTCTCTCTCTTGTTGCCCCTCCGTTTCCCCTCAGAGACTGTCTGGTTACCATAGCAACCGCATCCTCCAGGCAATAGGGAAAGAGCAGGAGAGCGGGGGAGGAGGAGAAAATGGCGTCTGATGGTAGAAATGATCAGTAGATGATTCTGAACTAAAGGAGGAACGTTATTTATTTACAGATATTTATATAAATGTAAAGAGTATAAAGTACATATATTTATATAAATGTTAAGAGTATAAAGTACATATATTTATTTGATCTAATCTTATCTGATTTAATGTAAAGTGTTCCATCATTAACTCATTCAACTAAACCTTAAATAAACCTGTTGTTTCTACACAGTGTTACATCATCGCTCTGCCAAACAGGACCACTTCCTGTCCCTGAGGCAGAGTGGAGTCACAACACTGAACAACTAAACAGCTGATGAGGGGTCAGAGGTCAAACTCCCGCAGTGATTTTATTATATATATATATATATATATATATATATATATATATATATATATATATATATATATATATATATATATATATATATATAGATAGATAGATAGATAGATAGATAGATAGATAGATAGATAGATAGATAGATAGATAGATAGATAGATAGATAGATAGATAGATAGATAGATAGATAGATAGATAAGTGATATTTCAAGGTGATAAAAACAGTGGGTTCAGCAGCTTTAGTTTCTCAGTTGTGTTGAAATAAAATAGCTGAATGAATGAGTGAATGAATTTCAGATGCATATTTTCCAGTTTAATGTCAAATCCATGGTGTTTATGTAACTGAAGAGAACAGGCTGCAGGCGCTTTTAGCTCAGGATGCGTCTCACTCCATGTTCAGGACAAAGTATCATGTGACGGAAAAAAGTCAATAAGTCTGAACTGAGTGAGAACATCTGATGAGAGCCAACGACAAACAAACAAGTGTTAGGTTAAAAACAGAAAAGAAAAAAGACCAATTAAAATAGAAACAGAAAATGATACGTCATCAACAACAAAGTGAAGGAGTGATGAAAAGGTGGAAGAGTAGAATAAAAACTGCTGCTTCAGGAGTCTTTAAAAGGATGTGTTTTATGGACTATAAAGCACAATTAAAAGATATATATGGATTAATTCTGGTAATTCTCCAAAATAAACCATTCATTGACAGTGCGCCTTATAGTACGGAAAATACAGTACTGACATTCTGTACTGCAGTAGAAGTACAGCTACTGGTGTGAAAAAATACTCTGGTAAAAATAGAAGTACTGATTCAACAGCTTTACTGAAGTAAAAGTAAAAAAGTACAACTTCTGAACTGTAATAAAGTAAAAAGTAAAACTGCATTTATTTATTTATTCATTTATTTATTGCTATGGATGAAATAACTAAGGAGGGAATGTTTTTGCCAGTGTCTGTCTGTCTGTCTGTCTGTCTGTCTGTCTGTCTGTCTGTCTGTCTGTTAGCAAGATAACACAAAAAGTTATGGAAGGATCTTGGTGAAAATCCCAGGTGCAAGTGTCACAAGGAACAAATTGATTAGATTTTGGTGATGATCCACAAGAGATCCTGGATTCTGAATTTATTCTCCATTTACTGCAATGTAAAATTTCAAAGTGATCCAGAATCCAGGATCTCTTGTGGATCATCACCAAAGTATAATCATCTGTCTGAAGCATGGGCACCATGAGACAATGGAAGCTCAAAGGTCAGACGGTCCCTGAACATACCAGTAGGAAGACTTTCTGAACGCAGCTCCAGTGTTCTAGACACTTTGCTGCTAGATTTTGTCACATCTGTCCATATGTGGTGGCTAAAAAAAAATCAAGGAGCAACTTTTGGGCTGAATCTGGCGACTATTAAACTAATTAATTTCCTTGCGGCGGAATAGAAAACATTTTCACTGGTGAGAGAAATGCTGCATATGAGCTCTGATCTGTACACACTATTAGCTTTAGCATTAGCCCCGGTATTAGCTCCAGTATTCACTCCAGCATTAGCATCAGCATTAGCTTCAATGTTAGCTCCAGTATTCGCTCCAGCATTAGCATCAGCATTAGCTCCAGCATTAGCTCCAGTATTAACCTCTGCATTAGCATTAGGTCCAGCATTAGCTTCAGAATCAGCTTCAGCATTAGCATTAGTTTCAGCATTAGCATCTGCATTAGGTCCAGCATTAGCTTCAGAATGAACCTCTGCATTAGCATTAGTTTCAGCATTAGCATCTGCATTATGCCCAACATTAGCTTCAGAATTAGCATCAGCCTTACCATCAGTTTTAGCTGTAACATTAGAACCCGCATTCCCAGATCATGCGGGCCTTTCTGTGTGGAGTGTTTGGATGGGTTTTCTCCGGGTGTTCCAGTTTCCCCCATCGCCCAAAAACACGTTTGTTACGGTAAGAATCCTCCAGCCAGGTAACTGACCATGAGCCTGGCTCCACATGTGGAGATGAGGGCCCTGGCACTGCCCATGGCTGCCCACTGCTCCTTAGAAGGATGGGTTAAATGCAGAGGACACTATCTGTCTGTCTGTCTGTCTGTCTGTCTGTATGTCTGTCTGTCTGTATGTCTATTAGCTTCAGAATCAGCTTCAGCATGAGCGACAGCATTACTTTTTAGTATTAGATTTAACTTCAGCAGTCCCCAATTGATAGGCTAAGTCACGCCCTTCTACTTCTGGTCTATGGGTGCTTATCTTACCAAAAATTTGAATGGGGGTGAATGGAGCGAGTCAAGCTAAATTTTGATTCTGTTTGACAAGTGCTCTGAAATTCACATATGATAGTGTTTTATAAGAAATATTTCATGTGTCATAGACAGACCACCTGTTTATGATGGGAAGCAAACGTGACCTTAGGTTTTATGTGGGTTTAGTAAGAGACTACAATGAGTGAAGGATGTGATGTCACACTACATCAGCTGTGGAGTCTGTGGTGACGTCACATGTTCTCCAGGCGTGTAGTCCAAATTATTAGCGGGTTTTACTCACTAATGAATCAGCTGTTGGTTAACAGAAGCAGTTGAAACACATCAATAATTAGCATTTATTATGAGCTACAACATGTGTGTGATTCAGGTCACATGACAAACTATTGTAACATTTTATTTCCCTTTGAATACCATTCATTAATTTTCTGATCTCAGGCCCCATGAGCCCCCCGACACAAGTTTTCTGCTGTGTCGTACCTGACGCCGTCACATCATGACGCAACACAACCTATTGACTTCCTGTTTTTACAATAAAAAGGAATTCAATTCAGCATGTGAATTTGCTGCAAAACTTTCCCCATTGTAGCTGGGTTAGGCCGTGTGACCCCCACGCCCCTAATGAGGATAAAGCGGGTTCCAATGACAAGATGAGAATTATTATCTTTCAGACTTGAATGCACAAAAAGCAGGAAGCTGGGCAATGTGGCTCCGCTTAGTAAACTACAGCTAACAACAAACAAACCAAAAATGAAAAGGGTCTAAAAGTGAAGTGATAAAACTGAACGGTGGATGAACCAGATAGTAATGTAGCTACAGTCATTAAGATTGGTACAATGTTCAGTTGAAGGTGAATCAAACGTTCCACTTGTTAATTAATTAAATTACGGACCTTGTTTAGCTCGTGTGAATGTGCCGTAATAATAGCCTCAGTCACAACTGGACTTGCTGACCACCACGACATGATCTGCTTCAACGTGGACAGAAATATCTCACATGACTTCCAAAGATTAAAAAAGTGCAGCAGCATACGCCACCAAGAATGAGGTCAATTATTCTGTCAGTGCAATTACCTCAACACGTATCACCTGTAAATATGTCCATATGTTAACAGCTCCAATGACTGAAGCTGTAGTACCCTACAAAAATTAAATATTGAAACCATTTATCGCAGTTGTCACTTCCAAATATCAAGAAAATGATAAAAACCACCACAACTTTTACTGCAACTGTTTGGAAAAGCTCATCGCTACGACTGGGACAATATGCTTTTATGCAGATTTGATTCTTTTACGATTTTTGGGTGCCAACTCGATTCAAATTGTGATTCTTTGATATTCTACATTTTTCATTTGCTTTTTTTAACACCAGACCACATGAAAAAGCGGAACGATGATGCCTACAGATCATATCAGGAGCCATATTTCCCCTAAAAAATGCACACAAAGGCAGGAAGCTTCAAAGGTCTGGACTCTGCCCTCAGCTTCTGGCAAACTCCTACAGAGCTACCGTGGAGAGCATCCTCAGTCTGAGTGCAACAGCGTGGTATGGAGACTGCACTGCACAGGACAGGAAGGCATCGGTACAGGCGGTGAAGACAGCCCAGGGGATTGTGGGAAGGGCACGACCACATCTGGCTTACGCTTACAAAGGAGGGCTGGTCGTATAGCTGCAGACCACACCCACCCAGGTCACAAACTGTTTGTACCTCTTCCCTCAGTAAAGAGGTACAGGATAATAAGAATACACACAGACTAAAACACAGCTTGTTCCCCAGAGCCCTCATCCATTTTAACGAGTAGGCAATGGTCTTTATGAACCTCACACGACCTTACTCACTGTTACGACCCGAAAGGTGAAACATATTTTAGAAAGGACACCAGAGTCAAAGGGTATAATTTGATTTACACGTTTTATTTATTTAACCATTCTACTGGAGGATCTTCGCTGTTCTTCAGCTTCCTGGTTGAAACGAGCTGTTTAGGTTCCCCCAGTTCAACCCCTTTAAACCCAGTGCCCAAAGTAATAAAGGAAAAAGACCAGAGTGGACCGGCTAAATAAACATAAAGACGTTGTGCTAAACAGGCCAACCCAGTACAGGGCCGTAGGAGCTGCCAGCGCACCGCTACCCTATCAAAGGAATAAACCACGAACGAAAGAAAAGCGAAAACAGGACGTCCGGATCCACCTGGCCAAACAAAAAGGAACAGGCTAACACAAAAGGCTAACAAAGAAACTCAGCATGCCCGGAGGATCCCGCGTGGAGTGGAGCGGATGCGTCTCGATGCGCGCGCTCCCACGGAACGCTGGGACCTGAGGAGGAGACCATCAGGAAGACCAAAAAAAAACGCCCCTACCGGTGCTCGTATAAATAGGGCGAGTGGCGCCAAACTAATTAAGTTTAAACCTAAAAATTAGATCGAATACAATAGAAAACCAATTATCGATCCAGAAAAAAACGCAATTTACTAAACAAAATATATGCACAAATGTTCATTCAAAAATAGGCAAAACGAGCAAAGTCAAAAAGGAAATGACTAAGGATAATAGTGCACAGCACCTAACGCTCACATACTGCATTTATTTCCGTGTTAAAATCCAATGTCATTGGGGTCAGCGACAGGTAACAACCAAAGACCCATTTGAACCTGGTTTCCACTGAAAAGAAAACACTGGGAGCTGCTCATCATCTTTAAAACATTTCAATGAATGTGTCCCAAACCTTACTTTTTTGTTTGTATGTTACCAGAGCTTCCACTCTCCCAAATTAACTGTCTCTCTTGCTCCCTTCATACCGTAGGATACTGACGACATTGTACGTCACCTTCACGGACATTCAGTTAATGAAGCATATTTACCAGGTTATTTTCATGTTTATTTCAAACAACAAATGACCCAACCGACTGCAACCCGAATATCATCAAAAATATTTTTCACTGCGGATGACCACGGGCGACCGTGGACACCCGCTCACTTTGAGTCAGCCCAGGCATCACTGGTGTGTATATATGGTTCTTTTATGTCTTAATGCCAAGAGCTACTGGACATCATTTAATTGTTCCTCACATAATGACAATAAAGACTCTTGATTCTTGATCATATGTGAGTCAGTTCAGATTTATTCAGCAGTAATAAATCAGACTTTGGGAAGTAAACAAATAGGAGCCTTTCAATAGACATACTTCATAATAAAATAAACATAAACTGGACTGCATGTAAAAGAGACAAACAAATGTACAATATAAACTATATTTTCTCCAGTATTTCTTGATCTTATTAATCTGTTCCTGCTCTGCATTCACCTCAGGATGGTGTCTTGCTAAGTGCACGGTAACGTTTGTGGTGTTTGCACAGTATGACACGTGTCAGTTTGACCTGACACCGGCTGGAGAGAGAATCAAAGGCCGACGACCGGCCCTCAAAAACTGCCCCTGTTTTTATCTTCCCCAATTCCCATTCATGAGAAAATGAACACGACGTATCCGGACCTAGATGACGCCCTAACAGGGAAAGACCACATGAGCAAACTGTTCATTTGAAATGTTCATTTAGTGATTCGAGCATTATTAATGTTATTCATTTAACTGGGAATGAGGGTCATAACATCCAACGCAATAAATCGCACCCTGTATGTTAGAAAATCAAAACATCTGAAAAACCACCTCATAAAAGCATAAAAACGTTTTATCGATATTTGAGTGTTTCTACAAAATTCAGGTGTTTCCATTACCAGTTTTTTATAGCGCTATTTACATTTTGTGAATTTCCAAGGGTAATGGAAACACAGCTATAGAGACCTTGTGAAAGTCCATAACAGCAGTTAGTTGACATTAGTAATGAACTACAGCACAAATGTTAAACCTTTGTTTGTGCTTTGGCGTTAACGCAGAAGGAACTGTGAGGATATGAAGAATAATTAGAGTGAACTTATGGCTTCCTGTGGCTCCAGTTTCTCATCTATATAATGGATGATGTGAGGTTTTACCGTCATGAAGGGTTGGATCCATAGACAGTTTATGAAAATGGATGAATGTGGAACTAAAATGTTCATTTGTCTGTTACAGACGTAGGAGGAAACCAGCTGAAAATGTCCAAAAACTAACATCGTCCATGTTTTCATTTAGAATTCAGTGAAAAACATAAAACAAAGATGAGAAAAAGCACATGTTGATTTACTGCAGAAAATACCACTGCTGTTGGACCAGAACCGTCAAACCACGACATCGCCTTCATTCTATAGGAAAATAAAGTCAATGGCAGCTGCATCATGTGACCTTTGACCCTCAGAAAAAAAACATATCTGCTGATAAAAGAATTTGATTTTCAGAACTAAATAAAATTAGTGTCATGAATAGGTCTTATTTTTTTCTGTTTGTTGTCTGTCTTCTGTTTTTCCTGTGTGTCTCTGTCGGTCATAATTATTATTGCTGTCACCTGTGAGTGATCAGGTGGCTGTATTTAAGCCTGCTCTATGGACCTGTCCTTTGCCAGATCATTTTTGTTTCGTCAAGACTTTCCAGCGTTCAGTCAGCCTGTTTATCTCTGTGTATCACCTGTATCCCGTTCCTGACCCGTTCCAGCCTGCCTCCGACTTAGACCTGTTTCCACCTGACCACGCTCCTGTCTTCTTCCCCGGTACCCGACCTGTTTTTTGGATTCTGACCACTCTCTCTGCCTGCTGAATTTGGACCTTCGTTATCGGACCCCGGACTGGACTACGGCTTCCCCTTTGTCTTATGGACTCTGTTATTTCCTCTTTTGGTTATTAAAGTTGTATTTGATCGTTTACCTGGTTTGTGGTCTGCATGTGGGTCCGACATCAGAGCGTCACAATTAGTGGTTCTTTGATTTTTGCTTTAAAATAAAATAAAAGTTTTCCTTTCTTTTTCAGTGTCAAAACAGATTAACTGAATAAAAAAACAGGTGAATTTTCATTTTCTCAAATAAAAACTAGTGTCATTCCTGGACAAACGTGGAAAAAAAACAAGTCAAACCAGTAGATCTGGTCCTTTTGTCGTTTCAGACACAGTTTCCAGCTTCACACAGAATCTTTATTATTTAGAATCTAATTTATTTTTATTAGAATGAGAAACATTAAATGTTTTTTTAATTTGGTTTATCTGTTTTGACATTGACAAAGAAACACATGTTGAAATTCAATTGAAATTAATCTATTATTATTATTT
The DNA here is from genome assembly GCA_020466265.1 of Siphamia tubifer. Classification (NCBI taxonomy): domain Eukaryota; kingdom Metazoa; phylum Chordata; class Actinopteri; order Kurtiformes; family Apogonidae; genus Siphamia; species Siphamia tubifer. The sequence continues at coordinate 55,600,116 of CM035786.1, forward strand.
TTATTATTATCATCTATTGGTCGAAATTAATAAAGTTTTATCTATCTATACATGTATACATATCACATTTTATGTTCATTGTGCTACTTATCTTATTCTTGTTTTTGTCCATTTTCGGATTGATTTTTGTTCATATCTTATTTTTTTTCTCATTTTCTTTAGTTTTCACTAATCTTGTGGCAAATATTTAGTTTTTAATCATTTCGATGCTCATCTATCTATCTATCTATCTATCTATCTATCTATCTATCTATCTATCTATCTATCTATCTATCTATGTATCTATCTTTCACCATGATACTTATTTAAAGTTATTTTTGTTCAGTATTTAAACCAATTTTGTCTCATTTTGTTAATGTTTTAACACATATTACTGGAAACATTTTGTTTTTCCTCATTTCGATGCTGATGTTTGTCCATTTTTGAGTATCTATGTGTTTTAGTTCTATAATAACCACTACATCCATTCACAAACCAACACAAATGTCTTCAGTTTTTCTGCAGTTTTCATCTTAAACCATTGCATCCAGTCAAACTCCTGCTTTAAATCCTTGGTGGGGACATTGACAGTGTTTCCTTCAGGCTGCAGCTCAATGTCACATTCAGGGACAGAATAAAAAAAAAACAGCATTTGATTTTCCACTAATCAAACCTAAAACAAAAAACGTCTTTAATTCAGACCAAAAATCTTCACGTTTTATATATTTTGGGTTTTTCTGTCTGACCTCTTTTCCTATCTACCTCTGGGCTGTTTTTTTCTGACGACATTTTTGATTCATCCTCATCTTCATCTTCATCCTCATCCTCCGCCCGCATACAAACGACCAGCACCCCCATCCCCATCCCCCAAATATACATATATATCAATAAACGGAAAGAAAAACAACATGAATGATGGATTGGATGAAAATATGACACAAAAAACCCAGTTCCGAATCCGAACCCACCCCGACCCGAACCCCCGCACGCGCCCCATCCACCGGCTGCGCATCTGCAACAATGCCGAACTGTGCCGGACTGCACCAGGCCCCGGAGGAGCAGACGGAGAGTCTACCTCACCCAACTGAACCGAACCGAACCAAGCCGGGTCAGGATGGAAGAAATGAGGAGAAAAATTTAAGAAATGGAGGAAAAGAAGGAGCGGTTGGTTCTTACCCCATGACTCCGAGAAGAGCTGGTGATGACTGAGGAAGAGGAGGAGGAGGAAGAGCAGGAGGGAGGGGGGAGGAAGAGCAGGAGGAGGAGGGAGGGGGTGTGGTTTCACACCAACCATCACAGTAACAGCTAAAACATCCAGTAATGCTTTTCTAACCTTAATATATATATATTTATTTAGTTTTTTTATTTTTTATTTTTTTGTAATGCAGGGGTATCAAACATGTGGCCCAGGGGCCAAATGCTGCCCACCAATGGTTCCAATGCATAATAAACTAGCCCAAACACTGACTAGGGCTGCAATTTTTATATTTTAATAGTTGACTAGTCACCGACTATTGAAACAATTAGTCAACTAGTCGGATAAGTATTATTTTTTTAATTAAATTTAGCATGATGATTTAATTATGTGGCAAATAATAATAAACACAAACATAATAATGGTCTGCACTTATATCATTCTTTTCCACCTTCATGGTGTTCAAAGAACTTTACATTAGCTTCACATTCACTACTGGTGTATGAGTGTGTGTGTGAATGGATGAATGAGAGGCTAATGTAAAGCGCTTTGAACACCATGAAGGTGGAAAAGCGCTATATAAATGCAGTCCATTTACCATTTACCCATTCACACACACTCATACACCAGTCGGTTTCTAGGGTCTAAGGTCAGTCTGACTGGGGGGCAAAATCGGGGTTCAGTGTCTTGCCCAAGGACACTTCGACACGTGGACAGCCAGAGCCAGGATGTGTACCGCCAACCTCTCGGTCATTGGGCGACCCACTCTACCAACTGAGCCCCAATAAACACAACAGAGATGAGTAGAAGGAAAACTAGGTTTTATTGAACATGTCAAACCAGTGCTGGGTGTGCACGCCTGCCTCGTCTGCAGGAAGGACTCCACGGCAGACCCGAACCAGCCCGGTCTGGTGGGGTCCCATCAGGTTGGGTCAAATATTCCGAGCTCCAGTTCACTCTCTTCTTCTCTATTGTTATTAAAAGCATTATGTGTTGGTTATATTTTTTTTAAAACTCCAGATTGTTTTGTTTCCAGCTGATTTTGGAAGGTAGAAAAATGACTTACGGTCAAACAGCAGAGTTCACTGACACGCTAATGAGGCGTCTCTGATTGGCTCAGAGACTGAATGTGTGAGCACTTCCCCCCTCCCCCTGGCTCTGTGTGTGTTTACCATCTCAGAGTAACATCCAGCGAGGTTTGATGCCATCGTTTGTTTTGAAAATGTGCAGGGAACCTGAACCACTTTGCTCTGTCATTTTTTTGGAGTTTGTGCAGCAGCTACTGTGGCGCCGTCTTCTCTTGTAGATGCTAATGCTAATGCTACTTCAGATTTGCTGTAATGGGGGAGGGGCTTAACCTCACATGGGTGACACCAATGTCCCTGGACAGATTTTTTCTCTGTTTTCTATGAATGATGGTAAACCCGTCAGTGGAGGGGACAGAGGGGACACACCAACTCAGGGTGACCCATCACATTCCAAAAGGAAAAGTGGTTTCAGTAGAATGACACCTTTAATCTTGGCACAGTCTGACATAACGCTCCAGCTCTCTTTTATAACGAACATAAACTTTTCAAATGTATAATGTATGTCATAAAAACTGTATTGACTTGAATCATACTGAAGCGAATCAGACCGTTTCATTCAACTGTCGACATGCTTCCTCTTTCATCACTGAGGCCATTCCAGACTGAACCCACTGCTTTACAAACCTCTGCAGTAGATTCTTTCTTCACTGTATTCAGGCTAAAATGCTCCCAAATATTAGAAGTTTTGGTACTAGTACCTGTATGTTACTGCTCACAGACACAGACGCTACTGTACATGAATGACTCTCCACAGAGATTATAATCAAGTAAGATGTCTCACTCTGTTGGAAAAATGTGACTGGTGACAATAGTCGACTATTTCTATTATCAACTTTAGTTGAAACGTTGACTAATCGTTGCAGTCCTACCACTGACTACTGTAGTTCACATTTGTCTTTTAACTTATTTTAATTCTAAATTAGGTTTTTTTAAACCGGTTCTTTTTAGGCTGTTTTCAGTAATGTAGCTCACTTTTACCAATAACATATTTATTGCGGCTTCCAACTTGTTCCTATTGTCGCCTGAGAGTATGAGGTTAGTTTCTTTCTGTGGTTATTTGTGACGCGCTGTAATGCTTTAGTGGATGAAACAAAGGCTGAGATTCTTGATGCTTTTATTTTGTTGAACATGATCAGAGCAATTACAGGGTGGATATATGACGGAATGGATAACCAGGAGACTTGACTGTAATAAAAGTGCTAAAGCGGTGCACAGTGCTGAAGGGAAAAATAATTTAAAAACAAACTAAGCAAAATCAAGACAAGACCAAACGAAAACCTGAGTGTAGATCAGCCAGAGTCCGTGGTGTGAAAAATGTCCAAGTTCTCGTGACAGAGGAGATGACAAAGTGTCCGCAGATCAGCAACGACTTGCAGCTGCACGGTGCGGGACCAGGTGGATCTGGAGAGCACAGGGGGAAAGGTCACAGGAGCAGAGGTCGTGACAGTATGTATGTGTATATTTGAAGGTGGTGAGCTATGTGACAACCTACCGCATTAAAATGACTCCATATTTTCTTCTCTTTTTTTTTGTGACTATAAACAATGACAACTTCAAATTTTTGTTGTTTAACTGTAAAAAAAAAAAAAAAAAAATCATAATAAATTATGAAAAAAATTGACATTTACAAAGCATCCTGCAAGAATAAAATGTTAACAACCTGAAATACCTCAAGAAAATTAGACCCAATTTAAACCATCTTCTGCTTGTGTTAGAGTTCAGTGTGTTTGTAGAACTGATCCATAATAAAAACACATGAACTAATAATAAACTGAGGCAGAATATTCTTAAAATTTACCTTATTCTGTTTTAGTGCAAACAAACCCCATTACTTCTTTACTTTTTTAAAATAATCTATCAAACAAGAAAGGTGTGACTAACCTAAAAATACTGAAATATCTCAAGAAAAATATGTGCAATTCTAACAATATTATGCCTCAATTTATCATTTACGCATGTGCATTATGGATTAGTTCTACTATAAAGACACTAAACTGTCACAATTGTGTTTAATTTTCTTCAGAAATTTAAGTGTGTTCACATTTGTTCAGGTTTTTCACATGTTATTGTTAGAGAATTTTTCACAAGTATAAATATTTTCCAATTCAATGTTCTTTTTTGCACGATATTAAAGACAGAAATTTGAAGTTGACATTATTTATGGGCATAATGTAAATTATTTTCATATCAAAATGAGAATAAAATATAGATGTATTATGTTTTGATTGTTATTCAGGTATAATTAGTCTCTAGATAATATTGGTCTGTATGTGGAACCTGAACTAAAATCACTTCCACAGCCTTGACTGTGGAATTATTGACCTTTACAAATTCATTCGAGGGGCCACATTGGAACCTTTGGTGGGCCGCATTTGGCCCCCGGGCCGCATGTTTGAGACGACTGCTTTAGAGCATATTTACTTTAGCAAACAAACTGTTCTTCACTCACCAGACTGAGAGGAAACATTCATTTATAGATGAGCTGTGACGTCACTGATAATGTTTCCCCCTGAGAAAATCAACAGCACCCCCTGGTGGAGTACAACACAAAATACACACAACAACACAAAATACACACAACAACACAAAATACACACAACAACACAAAATACACACAACACAAAATACACACAACAACACAAAATACACACAACAACACAAAATACACACAACAACACAAAATACACACAACAACACAAAATACACACAACACAAAATACACACAACAACACAAAATACACACAACAACACAAAATACACACAACAACACAAAATACACACAACAACACAAAATACACAACACAAAATACACACAACAACACAAAATACACACAACAACACAAAATACACACAACAACACAAAATACACACAACAACACAAAATACACACAACACAAAATACACACAACAACACAAAATACACACAACAACACAAAATACACACAACAACACAAAATACACACAACACAAAATACACACAACAACACAAAATACACACAACAACACAAAATACACACAACACAAAATACACACAACAACACAAAATACACACAACAACACAAAATACACACAACAACACAAAATACACACAACAACACAAAATACACACAACACAAAATACACACAACAACACAAAATACACACAACAACACAAAATACACACAACAACACAAAATACACACAACAACACAAAATACACACAACAACACAAAATACACAACACAAAATACACACAACAACACAAAATACACACAACAACACAAAATACACACAACAACACAAAATACACACAACAACACAAAATACACACAACACAAAATACACACAACAACACAAAATACACACAACAACACAAAATACACACAACAACACAAAATACACACAACACAAAATACACACAACAACACAAAATACACACAACAACACAAAATACACACAACACAAAATACACACAACAACACAAAATACACACAACAACACAAAATACACACAACAACACAAAATACACACAACAACACAAAATACACACAACACAAAATACACACAACAACACAAAATACACACAAC
>CM035786.1:55608444-55630944 GCA_020466265.1 Siphamia tubifer
GAGCATTACCAAGACGCATGTCGTTAGCATTCTTGAGGTTATCAGCAGCTTAGACTTGAAAGGATTATATAAAATATCATTTTCTATACCTGAAAATTTCACAAACATTTAAAAGTCTTTGCAGCCCTTTTTGATGAAGGGTCAAAAACAACAACACTTTGAGAACCATGAAGGTGGAACCGAACTACATAAGTGCAGAACATAGACCATTTTACCTCATTATTATCCAACTGGTAAAAATGACATTTATCTAATCATTGTTGCTTGGCTGTGTAATCTGCACTGTTTTTGGATTTGTACAAGTCTTTCTTAAATTGGAGAAATTCATTGTTAAAGTCCTTAGGCTTCATTAAAATCTCATCTTTTATATGATGCATGGGTCGTTTATACATCACTGGTGTTGTTCCTGTTTTCTGAGTCTATGTGGTTTATTGTTAAACTCAAAATATTTCTGTTGAGTATATAAGAATGTCTTATCTTTGCTGAGAGTCTATTGTTATATTCATATTTTAAGGCTGATATTTTTTATGCAGGTCACTGGAAGGAGTCTGGGTATTCTCTCTGTCTAGAAGGAACATTCGATTGACTAATTCAAGTAGCCTCGCCTTGTGTAATTTCTGTTGAAATGCTTTGAATGAAATAATAGAGCCTCTTTAAATGCCTCCCAGAGAACAGACAGGGTAGTTTCTGAATGATCAGTAATGTCAAAATAGAGGAATATTTGAGCTCTCAGATCATCACAGAAGTCTTTATCAGTTAATAACAGAGGATTTAGTCTCCATTTCATCTGTGCTTTTACTGTGTTTTAAATATTCACAGTAGGGTTTTGACTTCAAATTTGGACATTTTAATATAATTTGAATGTTATAAAAAAAGTAAACTAATATTAGGCAGCTCTTAAAGTTGTCATTCCATGGTTTAGTTTAGTTTAGTTTAGTTTATTTATTTAGCACAAACAGAACCAACAGAAAGGACCTTTTGTGCAGGGAGAGGAATGAAGCCAGAAAGGCTTATACAGAATTCCGCCCCCAATATAAATCCAAATTTACAAGCAACAGGAGAACAAAAAAAACGGACAAACACAATTATACAATTCAGAACGCAACAAAGATGAAGTATCGTCAAAGCTAATGACATGGCTTTCAAAAGAAAAAAGAATTTAAATGTAACGTATACTACGTTAGCTAATGAGAAAAAAGAATGACCATGACAGACTATCCAAAAGAGACAAGGAGAGAAGACCTATATAACCTAAAGCTGTATCTCGGGCAGGGACCGGGAGTCCTTTGAATCAGGCAACGTTTTAAATAAGAGGAAACCCATCATAAAAAGAGATGTTCTTTAAGCTGTTTTTTAAAGTGAGAATAAGAGGAAAGGGATCTTAGGGACATACTTAGATTGCTCCAGAGCATAGGGCCATGGAAAGATATATTGTGTTTGTGAAGGGATGTTCGAATTTGAGGTATATAAAGAGTACTTATACTGTGTCTAGTGTGATAAGTGTGGACATTTCCAGTAATAGTGAAGAAGTCATGAAAAGAAGTAGGTAAAAGTTCCTTATTGTAGATGAATTTATGGATGAATAAGCAAGTCTGGTAAATATTGAGTTTGTTGATCGTAAGAATGGCGTAGCTTATGAATAAAGGAGCTGACGGAGCATATCTGTTTGAGTGAGAAATTAATCTAAGATACTTTTTCTGTACAACCAACAATTTATTTAAATGAGTTGTGTAAGTAGCCCCCCATACAGTATTGCAGTAACTCAAATAGGGAAAGATGAAACTATAATATATTGACTTATAAGCAGGGGGGTTTATCAGTGGATAAATTTTGCGAAATATGCCAAGCATTTTCATTGCTTTTTTACACACCAAATCAATATGTTTGCTCCAATTTAGTCTTTCATCCACCGTGACACCGAGGAATTTAGTTGACGAAACTTGAGAAATTTGAGAGCGATTGATAAAAATATTTGCAAGATCTTTAGGATAATTCTTATTTGCATGGCAAAAAATCATAAAATTACACTTTTTTAAATTAAGCGTAAGTTTGTTGCGTTGGAACCATTCAGAGACCGAAAGCAAGTCAGAATTAACACATTCAACTAATTTTGCGAAGTCAGTATTGACAGCAATAAGATTTGTATCATCGGCAAAAAGTAAAGGAATAAGATGGTGACATGCACCTGCTAGGTCATTAACATAAATAAGAAACAATAATGGCCCAAGGATAGAACCCTGTGGAACCCCAAGTTGGATATTGGACAGAAGGGAGGAATGACCATGGAAGTAAACATACTGCTTCCTATTATTTAGGTAACTCATACACCACTTCAAGACTGTGTTATTCAAACCATAGATTTTAAGCTTAGAGAAAAGGATATCGTGATTTACTGTATCAAAAGCTTTGCTTAGGTCTAAAAAGGCCCCTAGGGCAAAGTTTCTATTATCCATGGCAGTAGAAATTATATTTGTGAGGTGAATTAGTGCATGTTCGGTTGAATATTTTTTCCTAAATCCGTATTGATGTTTATATAGAATATTGTTAATAGTTAGATGATTCAACAGCCTGGAGTAAACCAACCTCTCCAATACTTTGGAGAAGCAGGGAAGAACAGATATCGGCCTGTAATTCCCAAACTCCCTGGTATCACCAGTTTTAAAAACAGGAACAACTTTGGGTACTCTTTAAGGACATAACAATATTGTAGACTTCTTGAGTGGTAGGTGGATCAAAAGAATGTAAAGGAGAGTAATCTCCTACAATACCACTACAAGGATCATCATTCATGGTGGAGAAATTACTGTTTAAGGCAGAGCCTATACTGGAGAAGTAATTGTTAAATCCGTCTGCTACCTCACTAGGGTCAGATATAACTCCATTAATACCATTCATTTCAAGAGTTACTGGTGAACTCTTACCTCTATTTAATATGTTATTTATCAAGTTCCAGGTAGACTTGGTGTCATTTGAGGCTTGTAGAAATTTATCAGAAAAAAACTTTTTTTTTGCCTTCCTGAGAAGACTAGTAAATTGATTTTTAAACGTTTTATAATTAGTAATGTTAGCTTGAGTAGGATTTGAAAGAGCTTTCTGGTAAAGTCTATTCTTTTTGCGCGATTTTTTTTTTAGTTCATCTGAAAACCAGGGTTTATGTTGTGATTGTGTGCGTTTAGACTTTTTTGATGTAAGCAAAGGAAATGAGCTTTTCAAAACAGAGAGAAAGTCATCTAAAAAGTAGTGATAAGCTTCCTCCACATCACATGAATTGAGAACATTAGCCCAGGACAGTCGACTAATAGCCAATTTGAAGATATCCATGTTTTTTTTCGAGAAGTTTCTATATACAGTAGGCTTGTATGTTGAGTTACCAATTTTAGAAGGTTCCATAGCGTGAATGATCTGAAACACCGGTAGGTGATCAGAAACATCACAGAACAAAAGGCCCGAGGTAATGGGAAAGTATAAGGAATTAAATAAGATGTTGTCAATTAAAGTGGCAGTGGAGGTAGTGATTCTTGACGGCTTTGTAATAAGGGGATAAAAATTTACAGAATAAAGAGTATTCAAAAAATCAGTGTGTGCATTAATATGACTGTGTTCTCCATTGTTATTGAATACATTGTGTGTTGGTTCTATTTAAATGGTAAATGTTCTGCATATATGCAGGCCTACCTTCACATCTTACTCTCACTCACCTGCAGGGGAACCACCATCAAATGTCCATTTGTGAATGCACAAACCAATCAGAAAAGGCTGGAAGTAGAAGTATTAGATTGGTTTAGACACATGGTGACATGATAGTTCTCCACTAGGCTAGGAGAACTCTGAGACTGCAGAGATTTCTCATTATGCATTTTTTTTTTGTTTTGAAGGGAGCAACCAGGGGGTGCTGAGCACATTTTAGGGGTGCTGAAGCACCCCTAAAAATAGCCTAAACTCGCCTCTGCATGAAAGTTACGTTAAAAAACAGAAAATGAGCTTTAACTTCACAGATTGTCTATAATATTAACAGTAAAACACTGTTTATTAAAAATATCTTAATACTGTTGAAATTCTGTCATAAATGTACATAAATTATTGACGGTGTAGTTTGCCCACCTCTGCTGGTGATAAACGGAGGCTTTTATTGTGAAAATACGCAGGGGAAGTATTTTCTACTGTTTCATCCAGAAGGAGGATGGTGATGGAGGGAGGAGGAAGAGGAGGAGGAAGAGGAGGGCTGATCAGCAGCAGGTCTGATGATGATGATGATGATGATGATGATGATGATGATGATGCTGATGCTGTGAGTCAGACTCAGCGGAGGCTCCAGGATGCTCACAGCCGCTCCGGTGTAGTCAAAGCCCGCACGTTCAGAGGACCGAGGCTCCGCGGAGACACGGTGAGTCCGCGCACATCACACACCGGAGTCGCCGCGGCCCCGGCGGCTGGGGGAACTTCCGGTCGCCGGAGATTCCACCGGTCGGTCGGACTGTCGGTGTCACCACGGATCCAAACTCAAGCTGCGTGTGCGCGTGACGGTACACGTTCAACACTGTTTTCATGGTGCGCGTGCCCGGGTGGTTCTTTCTACTAATGATGATGATTATGGTGATGGTGATAATGATGAAGATGAAGGAGGTAATGAGACACAGGGACCGGAAGCTCGTGTCAGGACAGAAACCAGTGCTTCTCAAATCCAGTCCTCCTGTCCCAATGTTCTGAAGGTTTTAGATATTTACCTCTTTGATCAACTATAGCTCTGCAGAAGTCTGACCATGATGCTATGACAATATATATACATATACATACATACATACATACATACATATATATATATATATATATATATATATATATATATATATATATATATATATATATATATATATATATATATATATATTATATACACTATAATCTATTGCCCTTTACGAACATACAAGTGACATAAACTAGTATTCAGAGAATGTCTACTCTTGTCTCTATTTTGTGCCAATCTCAAGTTTCTATGCCAACCTGTTCTTGAATTAGAGCCAATAATGTGATGTTGATCTTTCTGCTAAATGTGACCTTGAGATTCTGCAATATTTCTTTATATGTATATATGTGTCAGTGTGCGTAATATTATGATAATATATCCAGTATTGATTAAGTTACAGTGTAATATGTCTATGCTTGACACACACAGAGTTACACAAGTTAATTTTGCGACATGTCGACATTGACCTCCAGAGATCTCAAAAACTATTGGTCGTAGGTGAAAACACCAATCATGAGAATTGTTGGATTTGGTACCAATCTGAAAGTTCTGTGACCCTCCGTTCTGGAGTTATAACCCATAATGTGATTTTGACCTTTTAGTTAATTGTGACCTTGACCTTTGACCTTTACTCAAATGGATTGCATTGCATCTGATGTACACTATATATATATATATATATATATATATATATGTATATATATATATATATATATATATATATAAATGTTCCTCTCGCCCCACCTGGGCGGTGTCTCCTTCAGACTCGGGTCCTCTACCAGAGGTCTGGGAGCCTGAGGGTTCTGCGCAGGATCTTAGCTGTTCCCAACAATGTTCTCTTTTGGACACAGATCTCTGATGTTGTTCCTGGTATCTGCTGGAGACATTGTCCCAGCTTGGGGGTCACTGCCCCTAGTGCCCCCATCACTACTGGTACCACTGTTGCCTTCACACTCCACATTTTCTCTAACTCCTCTTTCAGCCCTTGGTATTTCTCTTCTCTTCTCATGTTCTTTCTTTCTCATGTTGCTATCACTGGGGACTGCTACATCTATCACCACCACTGTCTTCTCATGTTTATCCACCACCACTATGTCAGGCTGATTGGCCATCACCATCTTGTCAGTCTGGATCTGGAAGTCCCACAGGATCTTGGCCTGTTTGTTCTCTGTCACCTTTGGGGGGTTCTCCCATCTTGACCCTTGACCTCCAGTCCATACTCTTTACAGATGTTCCTGTACAGTATGTCCTCTACCTGGTTATGCCTCTCCATGTATGCCTTACCTGCCAGCATCTTACACCTGCTGTGATGTGCTGGACTGTTTCAGGGGCTTCTCTACACAGCCTACACCTGGGGTCCTGTCTGATGTTTATATATATATATATATATATATATATATATATATATATATATATATATATATATATATATATATATATATATATATATATATATATATGTTTGTATGTCCATGTAATTTCATGGTGATATCTCAAGTATTCATTGAGTTATAGCATGATATGTCTCTGTGGACACTCACACACACACACACACACACACACAGTGATTACAGTAATCTTACCCAACCAATGTTGGGCGACATTAGTTTAGTTTTGTCATTATTAATACATCCTATTAATGTAACAGTTGTTTCCAGTTGTTGTGTTGAAACTCTTGAATAAACATTTTAATTTCATATATATTCATATATTTACACTTTAACTTTCATGCCGCACAGTGAACTGCCAGGTGTTGGTTTTAGAACACCATGGTCATGTCTTTACTCACTTTGTTCCCCCGACCATCACTACCTCCTGTTTTGCTTTTATTTTCAGCTTGTAGTACTTGATTTTATTTTTACTACTTGTCGACTTGCATGCCCTTATGTTTCAACTCTTTGAGCTGATGGTGCTGTAAATTTCTCCTTGGAGATCAATAAAGTATCTATCTATCTATCTATCTATCTATCTATCTATCTATCTATCTATCTATCTATCTATCTATCTATCTATCTATCTATCTATCTATCTATCTATCTATCTATCTATCTATCTATCTATCTATCTATCTATCTATCTATCTATCTATCTATCTATCTATCTATCTATCTATCTATCTATCTATCTATCTATCTATCTATCTATCTATCTATATTTCCCTCCTCCAAGGACATTGTTTTTGCTGGAGTTTGTCTGTTATTTAGCAAAGTCACTCAAAAAGTTATGAACAGATCTTGATGAAAATCCCATGACGTGTTGGGAGTGTCACAAGGAACAAATGATTATCTTATCTAAAATCCTTGCATGTGATTACATTAAAAATCTGTCCATCAGCTTGACTCACGCCGCTTCATCCACTCACGTTGAAGTCAAGCTGCTTAACCAGTGAAAATAGTTTTCATCAGGTAAATACACATCAACAGAAGAGGTTTAAACTGAACATTTATATGTGACGTTTATTTATAACCTCGTCTACTACAATGCCCACCAAGTTCTTCTGGTAAACGTTGTAGGAAAGCATGGTTCTCCATTTATCCTTCAGTCATGACTCAGGGCTAACAAACACTAGCTGCCAACATCTGTTGCAGATGTGGTTGTCATTTTGTCCTCCCAGTTCCATTACTGTCAGCCCTAGTTTACCAGCCTTTTTACTTGGTCCTCTACCAACACAACTAGGGGGGTACCACGATAACCATGGGCTTCTGCACTGGTACTGTTTCTTTATCCACCAGTGGAACCATCTGATAGATCAAACTCTTGCCAAACCTGGTTGAAGAAGAGCGAAAACATCATTTCCATGAAGAAACACTTCCAAAGCTGTCCTCTGTTCATCTTGTAAGGAATGAACATGTGGTAGAGTCGACAAAACACCGGAAATAGCCGAGTCTATATGGACACTCGAATACCGAACACACACGGCCATTGTTGTGTATCTGAAAAGGCTACACTGCCTTCGCTTCTGCTTAATGTCACACCAAACACAACGCTTCTGGGTAGTCCCACCCTGCGATACTGATTCGCTCCTTCATTTGGAAACAGATTTGATCCCTGTGCTACTCAGATGGTTGTGTGAGAGTAACGCAGCAGCCAGATGACATAAGGCAGGTTACAAACACGTGGCCCAGGGACCAAAAATGGTCCACCAAAGGGTCTAATCGGGCCCCTGGGGTGAAAGAGTGAAATGTAAATATTACACTGAAAATATTAATAGTTAAGAAAAGTTTAGGTCAATTCAATCTAAACTGGGCCAGACAAATATAATACTATCATATAGTTTTATATATATATATATAAAACCAGAAAAAAGTAGCTACATTGGATGTTATGACCCTCACAAGTGGGTATCACTTGTAGACCCACCGGGCACATTTCCTCCATGGCGTATGCCTGACCAGCTCTGGGTCACCCAGAAAAGGTTTTGTGGCTACGGCAGCAAGCTTTACAGAGCACTCCACCACTTCCCAGGGACATAGACTCACTGCGCCCTCTCTCCCTCTGACATGACTGCGTCACCATATACATACATATATATATATATATATATATATATATATATACATACACACACACACTCGTGTGTGTGTGTGTGTGATTGAAAACAGATTTACTGGTGTGTCAGTGACGCTGGTTGTGGTGTTTTCCCCGCCTCAGCAACAGGAAGTGACATCAGGAGATGGTGGGCGGGCAGGTAACCATGGTGACGGCCCACTGTCAGTTGATGACATGTTTGCGGTCCTCCTCGGGTCTTTAAATCCCTGCTGTCTGTCTCTGTCATGGTCTCCATGGCGACTAGACCACTGAGCATGGCACGTTGTCACGGTTACATCAGAGAAGCAGTGTTTATTTCTCAGCAAGTGTGTGTGTGCGCGTGCATATACATATATATATATATATATATATATATATATATATATATATATATATATATATATTTATAGTATATGTGTGTGTGCGTGTATGAGAGCTGCTCCTTCTCAACACAGACAGATAGACACACACACACATATATGTATGTGTGTGTATATATATATATATATATATATACACACACATATGAGAAAATGGTGTGAAAATTTGAGGATGACATAGTTTAATAGTCGCCTACATAAACATATAGTTCTCAGGTGTTAAACCAGTGTCCTGCATGTTTTCTATATTTCCCTCTACCCCATGATTCAGTTAAAACTTTAACTCCTGAGGCTTTAGCAGTTAAAAAAACATAAGCAACAAAATGAACAAAAATGCCCAAAGATGAAATAAGATGAATAGTAAACTAACAAAATTATTTGTAACATGAACAAAGTAAGACAAAATTAACAAAATTAAAGAAACAAATAAAATTTAGAAACGTTTTTTAGAAAAATAAATAAAATGAGCAACAAAATGAACAAAAAAAACAATATTTACAAAATGATGAATAAAAAATATATATTTTTGCCTTTTACTAAATTACTTTCCTTTTGACACATGTCTCAGTAAAAACAATATTTAAAAAAAGGGAAACAGTCTCTGAATATTTAAACTAAACTACCCATTTGAGTTTTTCTTTTATTTTTAGTACATTCTTTTGCAAACTTTGACATATTATTTAGGATTTTCTAAATATTTATTAGTTTTAGTTCATTTTGTTGATTTTTTTTGGGGTTTATTTGACTTCATTTAGGTTTTTATTTTATTCAGTTTTTCTTTAATTGTGTTCCATTTGTGTTCAGGGTTGAACTGAATCATGTGAAAAAGGGAAATATCCAAAACATGCAGGACACCAGCCCTCGAGGACTGGAGTTTGACACCACTGTTGTTTCATTCTAACTGACCATTGTTACAGCCTCCTAAATGAATACCATTATGGCTCCAGAGGACGGCAGCATATAAAGAAGGACAGAAACTTAAGGCATTTTTACCCCCAGCTTTATTGTCCCTCCCCACGTCAAATGAAACAAACTAATAACCGAAAGGAGCTGGAGATCCCAGCTGAAAAGAACAAAAAGGGGAAGGGGTCGGCCCCTTCACCTGTCGTGCCTTCACCTCCTCCTAACTAATGGAACAAAAATCTAGTTCAAACAAAAGGCCAAAACTAGACTAGTGGTAATCTCCAGCTCAAACTAAAATAACAAACTAAAATAACAAACAACCGACAATGACACATGGTGGTTCCGAGAAAAAAAAAAAAGACAGAAAAGGAAAGTTACTGGGAGTAAGAAAACCTGCAGAGGTCACCAGCTGAAACGGCAGGATGTTGCTGCCCGACCCTCTCCTCTCCTCTCTCTCTGCCCAAAAAAACCTCTCCTCTCACCGCACCTCTTTGTCGAATAAGAAAAATAATAAAAAAAAAAAAAAAGATCAGCCCTGGCCACACGTAACACCATCACAAACATACATTTATCATCATCTTTCAGAAGTGCACTTTGTATTTACTCTCACACATTTGTAGACATTTCAGTATTCTTATCAAATCAGTTAAATTTAAGGTCAAAATAGCTCAAAACCCTGAAGAAAATATGTTATATATATATATATATATATATATATATATATATATATATATATATATATATATTTAATCACGCTGCAAAAAATGACTTAATGCTGTAATCTTTAAGCCAAAGTTTATATTTTAGATTATGAAGCAGAAGCTGTCCATTTGTTTACAGGGTTTGGAAGTTTTCCAGCTGGTAACCAGCCATGCAGGCAGTGGTGGATACTAACTACAAGTACATGTACACGAGTATCTGTACTTTACTTTAGTATTAAACATTTTGACAACATCTAACTTTCACTTCACTACATTTTAGGACAAATAGTCGACTTTTTATTCCACTGCGTTTGACATATCCATGAAGTTCACTCAACTCCTAAATAAGGTTTTAGTTTCATATAACTATCCATATTTCTTATCCAGTTATCCACACACACACACACACACACACACACACACACACACACACACACACACACACACACACACACATGTTACACCGCTAAACAGAATTACAAAAATCCACTATTCGTCGCGCTCTCAATATTTCATTGTATGTGAAGATGAAACTCCTTGAATCCTTGTAATTACATGTGTATTTATTCTCAAGCTAAAGTTCAGAAAGTAGTCCTGATCATTTTCAGAGCTTTAGTTCATTTCCTGTGTTCATTGGGATCTGAATATTATATTAAAACAAGTTAGTCATAGACAGCAGCATGTCATCATGTGATATCAAAAAAAAACGTGATGGAGCCATAGGTGTTGACCCATCTGGTGTCTGAAGGTTAGAGGTCAAAGGTGTTGACCCATCTGGTGTCTGAAGGTTAGAGGTCAAAGGTTAGGGTTATAGGTGTTGACCCATCTGGTATCTGAAGGTTAGAGGTCAAAGGTTAGGGTTGTAGGTGTTGACCCATCTGGTGCCTGAAGGTTAGAGGTCAAAGGTTAGGGTTATAGGTGTTGACCCATCTGGTATCTGAAGGTTAGAGGTCAAAGGTTAGGGTTATAGGTGTTGACCCATCTGGTGCCTGAAGGTTAGAGGTCAAAGGTTAGGGTTATAGGTGTTGACCCATCTGGTATCTGAAGGTTAGAGGTCAAAGGTTAGGGTTATAGGTGTTGACCCATCTGGTGTCTGAAGGTCAGACCATGTGAATGAAAAAAAAACAAAACACCAGATTCTATCTTGTCCAAATCCTGAGATATTACCACTGATGTGTTTTAGATGTTGACCTTGACCTTTGACCTTCATTGCTCAAAATCTAATGGGTTCTTCCTTAACCCATTATCTATCATTCCTGAAAGTTTCATCAAAATCCGTTCAGAACTTTTTGTGTAATCCTGTTGACAGACAAACGGACCCGAATTTAATACCTCCTTAGGTCAAAATATACATGTACTTTGAATACTTAAGTATAGTTGAAAGCAAGTACTTTCATACTTTGACTTCAGTAAGAATTTTCTATGGTGACTTCCAGTTGTAGTGGAGTAATATTTGACTGTAGGAGTATCTATACTTTGATGCAAGTACAGGAAGCGTGTACTTGGTCCACCTCTGCATGCAGGTTCATTTGCATATATGGACTGGGTGCGGGGGGTGGGGGTTCACCCCCCCCTCTGGTTTTGGCCATCACCATGCTGGGGGAAGTACAGACACTGAGTTCTTTCTTCTCTTTCTCTCCCTCACACCTGTTTCTGTCATTTTTATAACATATCTTTCATACCAAGTCTGTTCATGACTAGTCACCTGGTGTCGTCCCCCCCCCCTGGGGGGAGTGGTGGCTCTCCTGACAGTGTCTGCACGGGAGCCATGGACGACAGGATCTGCAGTATCTTGCCTGTGCCGACCTGTGACCCCCTGTCTGGACCAGCCCCCCCCTCCTTTATTTTTAAATGGACGTTCATCTATAGTCTGTCCGTCCATGGGAGTGGATCTGTCCTTCAATGTGGTTCTCCTCAACATTTCTTCTTTTTCCCACTGGGTTTGGAAGTTTTTTCTTGCCGAGAAGGAGGGTCTAAGGACAGGGGGAGGGTCTAAGGACAGGGGGAGGGTCTAAGGACAGGGGGAGGGTCTAAGGACAGGGGATGCCTGGGACTTTTCATGTATCTCTGTAGTTGATTGTGTTTTTGTAAAGCCCTCTGAGACGACTTTGTTGTGATTTAGGGCTTTATAAATAAAACTGAATTGAATGGAATAATTGTCCGTTAGGGTCCACTGATGTTACTGCCTGTGTGCACCCGGGTCCCACGGGACAAGGATCCCACCTCGGTCGGCGCACGCCTTCCATCGCTTTCATTGCACCGTGGTGTTTCTGGGAGACCCTCTGACTTGGATGTGCATTATACTCCTGCGTTTCCAGATGGGTCAGGTGGGTTGGCAACATCACAGCTGACCCCTGGTGCCTGTTGTATGTGGGCCGGTCCCCGCCCTGGCGAGAGAGAGTTTTTGAGGATGTGTGAGAGGG
Source organism: Siphamia tubifer (assembly GCA_020466265.1). Classification (NCBI taxonomy): domain Eukaryota; kingdom Metazoa; phylum Chordata; class Actinopteri; order Kurtiformes; family Apogonidae; genus Siphamia; species Siphamia tubifer. The sequence continues at coordinate 55,621,124 of CM035786.1, forward strand.
TTTGTCAGTGAGTGACAATGAGTTTAGTGTCTGATATTTGTGGCGTCTCATATGTCATGTAGATTGATGATGGAGCAGCCCATTAGTCACTGCTGTAAAGTGCTGTGAAGTGCTGTAAATGTTGGGTGCAGATCAGGAGCACTGACGTCAGGATGGAGGCAACGCTGTTCTCTCCTACTCTTTTTTTTTCCTTTTCTTACCATGTGTCAGCTGTAGAATATTCACATCACTGGTGAATCATCGTCACCTATGAATCACATCCATTCTTTAGCGTTTGATGATGTGAGATGTTAAAATAGAAACAGGCTGAACTGGCGTTTCTTCTTCTTCTCCTCCTCTTCCTCAGACGAACAGCTGATCGACACAGAAGGATCCGTGGACTCCAACTCCCAGAATGCCTGAGCAGAGCAACGACTACAGGGTGGTGGTGTTTGGAGCCGGCGGTGTGGGGAAGAGTTCGCTGGTTCTACGATTCGTCAAAGGAACCTTCAGAGATACCTACATCCCAACTGTAGAGGACACGTACAGACAGGTACCGTTACCATGGTTACGGTCACCGTTTGACCACACCATCACCCTGATACTGATGTTCACAGGTGTAAAAAGTACTCCCATTCTGTACTGTAGTACAAGGACAGCTACTGCTGTGAAAAATACTTTGGTAAAAGTAGAAGTACTGATTTAACTGCTTTACTGAAGTAAAAGTAAAAAAAGTACAAGTTATGAATTGTTATAAAGTAAAACTGCATTATTTTTTCTATGGAGGAAAAATACTGATATTTCTATAAATGTAAAGAGTATAAAGTACAGATATTTCTATATAAATGTATATGTGTTTCCCCTTTAGTTTTCCTACTGGAGCCATTTTCCTTTTAGTTTCTCTTTGCCTTTCCCTTAAACCTGCTCCTAAAATCCCTCAGAGGAATATAGTGTGAATTATTGATGCGTGTTCGTTGTTTCCGTGGTGACTGTGCAGGTGATCAGCTGTGATAAGAGTGTGTGCACGCTGCAGATCACTGACACCACAGGAAGTCACCAGTTCCCCGCCATGCAGCGTCTGTCCATCTCCAAAGGCCACGCCTTCATCCTGGTCTACTCCATCACCAGCCGTCAGTCTCTGGAGGAGCTCAAACCCATCTACCAGCAGGTGCTTGTGATCAGCTGATGTTCGCATCCAAACAACCATTTACAGACATTAGCATTAGCCCTTTAGCATCCAAGCTAATGTAGCTTCAAATAGCAGAAATAAAGTGTCAGTTGTTCTTCAAAATGTTTGGATCCAAGTTGAAGAATGTTGTGTTTGTAAAGGAAACAGCTGTTAGTGTAGATGATGCGTTTTATTGGGTCATGATACTCAGTTTAATGGGTATGGACAGAACATTCAGGAAAAATTCATAAATAGGTGATAAAAAAAAGTCTAAATTAATTATGAGATAAAAAGTCAAAATCATGACAATTTCTGATTCACAACTTATTTTTCATACCGTCACATTTTTCTAGCTTGAAAAAGTGATTAGTCTATTCTGAGAATCTAAAAAAGTATAAAGTAAAGATATTTATACAAAAACGTAGGGAGTAAAAGTAAAAAGTTGCCAGAAAAATAAGTTCTCTAGTAAAGTACAGTAAAAGAAGTACTTGTGCAGTGGTACCTTAATTTACAAAATTAATTCATTCCAGAAGTGGTTTTGTAACATGTTTTTTTTTCATAAGTAGAATCACATTTTACATGTAAAAGGCCTGATTGGTTCCCAGGCCCCCAATAGTACCCCCTAAACCCTCAGTAGTACCCCCTAAACCCTCAGTAGTACCCCCTAAACCCTCAGTAGTACCCCCTAAACCAGGGTTCCCCAATTAGATTTCATCAAGGGCCAAATTCTGACCTGGGCACCAAGCCGAGGGTCACAGCACCTGTGGGGCACATGGCAGCAGGGGGGGGGGGGGGGGGGTGCCACAACAGCCCCACTCCAGTGACAATACTGATAATAATGATGAATCTGCACTTATAGTGAATTATAACATTATTAGTTGTTCCTGGGGTTCAGTAATACTATTTGTCAGGGTCACACAAAGACAAATTTAATTCTGGAAACAAAAGTTGAGAACCAACCATTTACTCAAAATAAATATTTAGTTATTACAGTCTGCTCTGAAAGTTGACAGATTTATAACAGCAGCTAATTAACACAAAATACAATTTTAAAAATATACTTTGCTAGTCTGCTGGAACAAATCAACAGTAATAAAACTGTAACAACAGCCAGTTGGACATATTAATAAATTATTAATTATATTAGTATTAATAAATACTAATATATATATATATATATATATATATATATATATATATATATATATATATATATATATATATATATATATATATATATATATATATATATATATATATATATATATATATTTGTCAAGGGTTCGTTTGACTTCAGTGGTTTTTCATTTATTTTCACCCAAGTCCAAAACCAGCAGTGATGAGGAGTGCACCGTTTTTACAAAAATACCACAAAAAAAAAACTGGAAAAAGTAAAAATAGTTACAATAGATCTGAAAACACAATAAAATAAAGTTGGTCTCTTTTACCATTCAGCACTAAAAAAACTGATTTCAGCCACACTCTTAAACTTTAACTTCAAATCGACAGAATTTATCTCTACTACACCCCCCCTCTACTACACCCCCCACACTACTGGGAATCACTCCCCTTTATATATCCCTAAGCTCCACCCATGGACATAACAATGACCACATTATTTAATTAACACACAATAATATTTACATGGAACAAACATCAAACTGAAATCATATGAACTCATATAAACAATGGCACCAATTATCCTCCATATAAACACAAACAGAAGAAAAACCCAAAACAATGAATGAATGTGTGTGTCCTGTAGTCAATGGTCCACAACATTTTTATTACCACGGACCGGGGTCGGTTCCGTAGATTGTTTATATGGGTCAGAGTGGGTCTGGTCTGTGGGAATCACCTGTCAGCATAAATCCATATTTCAGTCCAACTCCTGGTATTGTCTGTTTAAACTTTCCTTTTCTCTACAGTTGGAGGTTCTTCTTCTGTTTCTTCAGTCGACTTTTACTCTTCGAAAAGAAACTTTCTAAACACATCTGTTTTTACTTCCTTTACTAACATGTGGGTTATATTTTGGACTTTAAAGTGACAGATGGAACCGACAAGAGAAATAATGAATGAATTAAGTTATTATTAGGCGGCCGGTACCAAGTGACCCATGGACCGGCCCGAGGGTTGGAGACCACTGCTGAAGTCAATGGTTTGATGATGTGTTCAATGAAGCCTGTGAATTATGAGGATGTAACAGTGGTCCAGTTCTGCAGCAGGTGTGTGTGTGTGTGTGTGTGTGTGTGTGTGTGTGTGTGTGTGCACCTTCAGACACCCACCATATGGGGTAATGACTGAGTAATGAGGCAAGGTCCAGATGACAATGTCCAGTTCAAACATATGTTGCAGGAGAGCCGCGCTTCACACACTCCAAAAAAGATGAGAAAAAAGAAAAACACACGCGGGGCAGAGATGACAGCGCTAATGTCGCAACCTTACAATATTTTTAAAAAAAAGAATAGTTTTGCTTACAAATTGGTGTGGGCCAGTCTGTGTCCTCTCGTGGGCCACATCTGGCCTGTGGGCCGCCTATTGGGGATCGCTGCCCTAAACCCTCAGTAGTACCCCCTAAACCCTCAGTAGTACCCCCTAAACCCTCAGTAGTACCCCCTAAACCCTCAGTAGTACCCCCTAAACCCTCAGTAGTACCCCCTAAACCAGGGGTGCTCAATCCTGGTCCGTCATCCTGCATGTTTCAGATGCATCCCTCATCTAACACACCTGATTCAAATCCGTCATCAAGCTCTGCAGAAGACTGATAATGACAGGTGTGTTAAAAGAGGGAAACATCTAAAACATGCAGGACAGTGGCCCTCGAGGACCAGGATTGAGCACCCCTGCCCTAACCCCTTTAAAAATTAACATCAGTAAAGGTTCTTCCCCACTGACAGCGGTAAGCTCGGTGCGCAGCGCTGGGTACGGTGCGGTACTCGCTTTAGTGATAATAAGGAGACAAACGCTGCTGAGCCGTAGTAGAAGCACATACACAACAAATGGGTTTGACGCCGGCTGCTGGGATCAACGTAGAAGAGTTAGAGGTGTGTGATGAATGAGGGTGGAAGGCACACTATGTACAAGTGACAGTACATATGTATTTACAAAAAGAAAGCGTTCTTCTTCTTCTGGTTCAGTTGGTAGAGTGGGTCGCCCAATGACTGAGAGGTTGGCGGTTCGCGTCCCGGCTCTCGCTGTCCACATGTCGAAGTGTCCTTGGGCAAGACACTGAACCCTGGCTTAGGCCCCCAGTAGGACTGACCTTTGACCTTAGAAACCAACTGGTGTATAAGTGAATGGGTGAATGAGAGGCTACTGTAAAGTGCTTTGAGCACCATGAAGGTAGAAAAGCGCTATATAAGTGCAGTCCATTTACTCCTTTTCGAACTATGTTTTCTCTTTTTGTTTCTATTATTTCTTCATTCGGTATGTACATATTTGTTATATGTATATAGGATTGAAGTGAACTGACTGTGTGAATCAGATTGTGGAGGTGACAATGTGTTTGGGCGTAGGAAGCAGAATGTAGTGGATTATTGGTTTGTAATAGAGGGGTGGGAGTTTCTAACGTTTACTTCTTCCCACTGCTTTTCAAGTACAAAAAAAATATTTGTAGACGCAATTGATTGTTTGATGAATTTGTGTGCTCGAAATCAAATAAATGTAATTAATTTTATGTTTCAGACATTTCGTTTTGTAGCTTGAATTTTCTGTCATATTCAGAGATGAACATTTTGCGTTCAGCTGTTTAGTAATGTGGATTATTCATTAGTTGGGTCTTTCGTAAATTGAGGTATTACTGCACACGAGTGGTAGTACTCGTGTGCATTTGCGTTCTTTTTGTGCCAGTTTTACGCAGTAGCTACAACACAGATATTATGAATTACTCTATAATTTTGACATGAAATCCCTTTTTCAAATTAAAAAAATGCTAAAATAGCTACATTGTATGCATTTTGTTTGTTTGTTTCCATCCTGACCATTGGCATGGTTGGGTCTGTCCGTCAAAGGCAACATGGAGTCCATCCCCATCACGCTAAGCTAAGCTACGTTATGCTTTGCTAGGCCAGTGTTTCTCAACCAGTGTGCTGTGAAAAATGATGTCATTTCACCTTATTGGTCTGTAAGTGAACAGCGTGATTATAGATCCATACAATAGTGTCAGCTTTGTGTTTAAACAGCTTCAGGTTTTGTACCAAATACGTAAACTAGATTTGTATTATATTTTTAAAAAACTATACCTTTTGTGAGATTTTTCTTTGCTAGAGTGCCTTGTGAATGTTGTACAATATGTGCTGTTGCTCAAAAAGGTTTGGAAACACTGTGCTAGGGTATGTTAGGCTAGGAAATGCTAGGCTATGTTATGTTATCTATGGTATGTCATCTATCTGGTTGATATTGAATTCCCAGGACACGGTTTTCGCAGTTTTCCGTCCTGACCTTTGACGTGTCCTCACCGGTTGTGTCCATCAAAGGCAGCGTAGTCCATCCCCATCATGCTAGACTATGTTATGCTACACTATGCTAATCTAGGGTATGCTATCTATCAAGTTGATATTGAATTCCCAGGACACAGTTTTCGCAGTTTTCCGTCCTGACCTTTGCTGTGTCCCCCCAGGTTGTGTCCATCAAAGGCAGCGTGGAGTCCATCCCCATCATGCTGGTGGGAAACAAGAGCGACGAAACGGCCCAGAGGGAGGTGGAGAGTGGCGAGGGCGAGGCCCAGGCTGTCAGCTGGAAGTGCGCCTTCAAGGAGACGTCGGCGAAGACCAACGTGAACGTGAAGGAACTGTTCCAGGATCTGCTGGCACTGGAGAAGAGGCGGGACATGAGTCTGAGCGTCGACGGCAAACGCTCGGGGAAACAGAAACGAGCTGACAAGCTGAAGGGCAAGTGCAGCATCATGTAGAGGCGTGGCCCGCCCTGGGGGAGGGGCCTGCCCATCAACTCCGTCCCCTCCTGTCGCCAGGAACACGCGTAGGACTTAACCATCGCTCGTTTTGGACCGAAAATCGCAATTTCAGACGACACGATTTATGGATAGTCACAACCGCGGTGTTTTGCAACGCACTGAACTTTGTTTCGTCCAATATTTTAGCCAGTGATCGACCAACGAGATTTTTGGGGCTGATACAGATTTTATTGATTAATTGTTTTTTCCCATCAGCATTAGCCGATGATCGATTATTTATATATTTGAGGAAGATACTGATTTTTTTTTCTGTCAAATAAACGAATGTCAGAAAACCTTTGACAGAAAATATAAATATTGATGGTTTAACTAATAAATATGAACAAATATAAACCTGCTGGTTTTTCTTTTCTCCTACCCTCATATTTCCTCGTTTTCTTTTCTTTCCCCATTTTTCTCCCTTTCCTGATTTTTTTAATTTCCTGCTTTTATTTTCTTCCGTCTTTTTTCTTGTTGTCCTCCTGTTTTCTTTTCCTGCTTTTTTCTTTTCCCATTTTTCTGTTTTGTTTCTTTTACCTTTTTTCTTCATTTCCTCTTCTTTTTCTTGTTTTCTTTTCCTGGCCCCCATTTGCCCTTTTTTTCTATTTCCCATTTTTGTTACTTCCCCTTTTTCTGTTGTTGGGTTTTCCACTTTTTTTCGTCCCATTTGTCTTTTTTCCTCCCGTTTTCTTTTCCTACCTTTTTTCTTTTCATTCCCCATTTTTTGTTTCTCCTTTTCCCGCTCTTTTTCCTTCTACCAGTAAACCATGGCAGTATTTTCTGGCATTTACTGTTTGAATGATATGACGTAAAGTTTGTGTGAAATTGTCAAATGTTGCTGAGCCACTGAAACTGGTGAATGAAATGGAAATGACCAGACCTGGCAGAATTTTAATTTTTTTAAAAAGGGTGTTTTATTAAACTGGTTCTTTTCTCCATCTGTTTGTCCGAACACTGAAGCCCAGAGGAACAGATATGGTGAACTAGGTTCTCCATGAGGGCCTTGGGATCCTTATAACCCCAGTTGAAGTGATTGTTCTTCAACATTCACTGATGGATTATTGTCAACGCTCCTTCAACCCCAAGTGTGATTGTTTTTATTTATTCAATACTTGATGTATTTATTTTAAAAATGTATTCATTTACTTTATAAATATATTTATATTTGATTTAATTATTTATTCATTGACTGATTATTTTTGTTATTTATTTGTATTTAATTTTGTAAATTTTTTTTATTCATTAAAAAATTAATTTCTTGTATTTATTTTTGTTTTCTTTATTTTTTATTGATTATTTTTTATTGATTATTTTTTATTTAGTTATGTTTATTGATTATTTTGTACTTATTCATTTGTATTTCTTTTTAAGTTTTTTTTTATTTAATTTTGGAAAAAATATTTGTCTATTTGATTAATTTATTTTAATTGATTATTAATATTTAATTGAAAAATGTTTTTAAAAACATTTCTTATTACATTTTTTAAATCTTTTTTTATTTATCTATCATTTTAAAGTTTTGACATTTATATTTATTTCTTTATATTATTTTTTTTCAACATTTTTAGTCATTCATGTCTTTTTGTATAACTAATTCTTACTGATGTTTACAGTTGAGTGTAAATGTTCTTTTTTTAACCCATTTCTGTCACAACCTTACCCCCGGTTGTCACCAGTTTCACCTGGTCCACACCGTGCAGCTTTAAGTCGTTGTTGATCTGCAGCTGTTTAATCAGTGGAACTTGCAGTTGCCAGTGTTCTGTTCAAATGGGAATCCCCATAAAAATGAGCTACCAGCAGCCAAAATGTACAGTCTCTACAAATTCACATTATTCCACCAAATATGTTACTTTGCATTTGGAAACATTACTGCTGATATCGTATAGTGCTCCCTCTAGTTTTCTGTCATGTGGGGTGGGGTGGGGTGGAGAGGACTCAGATGCTTGGTGTTGAAGCGAGAACAGATTTAATGACAAACAAAACCTAAATGAAGACAGCAGTGATGCGCGGGTCAATGCTTTTTTTAACTAGCCTGCCCGCAAGAAATATGTTTGAAAAGGAGCTGACCCACTTCTTGAGCCGCATTTTTAAAAAGTAGTCAATACTTTTATGAACATCACATGACCTTACTCACATACCTGCATTTATTTCTGGGTTTAAATTCCATGTCATTACTTTTGTTAATATGTTGAGAAAATATTTTTGTCCTGCTTCATCATTCAAAAGTTATCAACGTGCAGCATCTAAACCAGGGGTAGACCACCTGAAACACCCAAAGAGACATTTGAACCTGGTCAGAAAAGAAAACACTGGGAGACACTCATCATCTTTAAAAATATCAGCCAATATGTCCCAAACCGTACTTTTTTTTGTTTGGAGGTTTCCGGAACTTCCACTCTCCCAATTTGACTTTGTCTTGCTCCCTCCGTACCATAGGATACAGATGACGCTGTACTTCCCCTTCACGGAAATTCAGTTAATAAAGTGTATTTACCAGGTTATTTCAATGTCTATCACAAACGACCAGACTGACCACAACCCGAATATCATGAAAAATATTTTTTAATGACCCACAACTGTGGGTGACCGCAGGCACCCGCTCACATCGGGTCAGCCCACGCATCACTGGCCAGAGTCTGTGGTGATGAATGAAATGTCCAGGTTATAGTGAGCAGAGTTCTGACAGACTGTCCGGGTCATGGAGAAATACTACTGAATGGTCCCGCACCGGCAACTGCAAGATTCACTGCTTAAACAGCTGCAGATCAGCAACGACTCACAGCTGGACCAGGTGAAAGGTTGTGACACATTTCAGACTAAATCACAGGTTTAACCTATAAAAACCCACTGTGACTTTTCCTTCAGGTATTTTCTATTATTTCATGCACTGGTCGCATACAGAGGCTCAGAGGGTTTTACTGAGGGTTTTGGTCTATTTTTCACAGAAAAATAACTATAATAATAATAATAATAACTACAACAACAACAATAATAATAATAATAATAATAACTACAATAATAATAATAATAATAATAATAATAACTACAATAATAATAATAATAATAATAATAATAATAATAATAATAATAATAATAATAATAATAATAATAATAATAATAATAATAATAATAATAATTAGACTTTTCTGTCACTGATGCACTGGGAAAATAAATCTAAATCTCACCTTGAGTGGATTAGTTTTTATTTTCTATATTTTAAACATGTGATCAGATTAAACTCAGACAAAATCACCTACAGAGGAACTTTTCAGTCACAGATTAACTGATTTATAGACAATAGACCTGGAACTAATTTGATTGAACTAATGTGATCCACATAATTTTCATCGTTTCAATTGGAAGAATTTTATTGGAATTTATTTATTTTGCTTTTTTTTGGCATAACTCATGATTATTTTGGGTAAATCCTGATTTTTTTCTTGATTCAAGATTTTTTTGGCGTCATTTAATATTTTTTTGCATAATTAAATTATTTTGAGGAATTCAAGATTTTTTTGGCATTGTTCATTGCGTGAAGTATGCAAAAAAATCTTGAATTAAAAAAAATTATCTTTAATTACACCAAAAAAATTTAATTTTGATTTGCACAAAAAATACATCTTCAACTCTCTCAATAGTATCTGCATAAGGAGCCATCGACAACAGGATCTGCAGTGACTCATCTGTGTCCTGTGCTGACCTGTGACCCCAGACCTCCTCCCC
>CM035786.1:55635944-55663444 GCA_020466265.1 Siphamia tubifer
AAAAAATAACCTCCTTCATGGAGGTAAATACTGTACACATACTGTTTTGAGAAGAAACACGTTTTACTACCAGGAAACCTGCTGGGACTACTTTTGTTTTGACCAAAAGCGGACCAGAACTGGGCTCACAGGACACTGTTGGGGGTAAATACCGAACTATCCCTTTAAAGCCTCGGTAGGTGTGTTTCAGTGAAGGCCCAGCGCCCCCTGCTGACTGGAAACTCACCCAGGATGAGGAGGTGCAGCTCTGCTCATCTCTCCGCATGGCTCCCCTCCCTTCTCCTCCTCCTCTCTCCCCCTGGTTCTCCTCTTTGGTCTTCCTCTTCCAGTCTGAGCTGCTGCTTGAACTGGTCTTCCACTTACTGGCCTGAACATTCACAACAGTAACAGAACAATCTAAGCCCACACTCACATTTAATACAATTTACTTTATTCATTTTAGCTTATTGTATTTTAGTCTTAGTGTGGTGTTTAAATTGGACATTTTAGATCGATTTTTAGTTTTTTTTATATGGTCTTGATGTTATGATGGTTTTTCTTTTATCTTGTATAATTGTGGTTGTATTTATTGTGTTGTGTGTTTATAGTGCATGTACTGGATACTTCCATTTCCTTCAAGCTCAATAAAGTATCTCCATCCATCCGTCCATCCATACATCCATCAATACAGAGGTGTCAAACATGTGGCCCAGGGGCCAATTGTGCCAATGCGGCTCATGGGATGAAGAACATAACCTATTAAAAAATTACTCCATACTTTCTTCTCAGTTTTTTCTTTGCCTATTAATGACGACAACTTCAAATATTTGCTATTGTTTTACTGCAAAAGATAATATTAAATTAGGAAAATATTGACATTTACAGACTATCCTGTAACAATAAAAAGTTAATAACCTGAACAAATGTGAACAACCTGAAATGTCTAAAGAAAATTAGAAACAATTTGAACCATTTTCTGCTTCTGTTACTAAATCAATTCAATTTATAAAGCCCCAAATCACAAACAAAGTCATCTCACAGGGCTTTACAGAAACACTACAGAAATAGATAAAAAGTCCCAAGCATCCCCTGTCCTTAGACCCTCCTTCTCGACAAGAATGTCAAACTTCAAACCCCAGTGGAAAAAAGAAGAAATCTTGAGGAGAACCACACTGAAGGACAGATCCACTCCCATGGACGGACAGACTATAGATGAACATCCATTTATAAATGAAGGAGGGGGGGGGGGGGGGGGCTGGCCCAGACACCAGACAGGCAAGGGAGGAGGTCCGGGGTCACAGGTGAGCACAGGCGGTTCACCGCAGATCCTGTCGTCCATGGCTCCCACGCAGACACTGTCTAGAGAACCACAACTCCCCCCATGAACAGACTTGGTATGTAAGGTAAGATAGGTTATAAAATGACAAAAACAGATGCGAGAGGGAGAGAGAGAGAAAGAGAGAGAGAGAAAGAACTCAGTGTCTGTACTTCCCCCAGCATTCTAGCTCCTAGTGCAGCTTAGACTGAACTGTGACTTCAGTCTGTTTTTAACTAACCTGCCCATAGTTTTTCTCAAACAGGAATGTTTTCAAACTAATTTTAAATGTAGAGACTGTGTCGACCTCTTTAATATTAAATGGAAGCTGATTCCATAAGACAGTAACCATGGTAACTAAAGGCTCTAGCTCCAACTGTACTTTTAGAAACCCTGGGAACTTTCAATAAACCTGCATTCTGAGAACGAAGGGTTCTATTGGGCTGGTACGGAACCAGATCATCTTTAAGATAAGAGGGGCCCATACCATTAATGGCTTTATATGTAAGGAGGAGGATTTTAAATTTAATTCTAAACTCAACTGGTAGCCAGTGAAGGGTTTGGAGCACAGGGGTGATAGGGTTAGGGGTCAGGGGTCAGGGTTTGGAGCACAGGGGTGATGTGTTCTCTTCTGTTTGATCCTGTTAATAATCTTGCTGCTGTATTTTGAACCAGTTGAAGCTTTTTAAGGAATATTTAGGACACGCTACAAGTAAGGAGTTACAATAATCTAATCTAGATGTAATAAATGCATGAATTAATTTTTCTGCATCACTTTTAGACAGAATATTCCTAATTTTGGCGTTGGTGCTCAATCTGCACTACACCACAGTGTGTTTTTGTTACCTTGGTGGTGGCGGCGGCTCTGCTTGGCCCCAGCAGTTCGTCAAAGGTCAACAGGCCGCTGACGTCCTGCTCCTCCTCGTTGTTGTAGTTGTCAAAGCGAACGCGACAGCGCTGACCTTTGACCCACATAACCATGCCCGGATAAACCAGACCGTCCTCCGAGTACACAGCCCGACACCGCGAGCCCGCCTTCCAGTCCTGCAGAAACATCCAGACATCCAACATCCATGCTTAAATGGAAAACACAATGTTGAAATTCAAGCATGTTCAAGGATTTCGTGCACTGGTATGAACACTATATAATCAGTAATTTTTAATAGAGTCTCCTGAAATTTCTGGTAATTGATACAAATAAAAACATACTGATTAATATCTATGTTCAGTTGACAGAGACATTCCCAACCCATAATAGATAAACTGTGATTAGAACTGTTTACAGGGCAATTTTTATTTCCATTTAATCCAGAATAAAAGTTCATTCCTCTTTCAGATTAACCATGTAAACACCTAATAGGTTGATTTCATGTGACGTCACATTACTATATAGTCAGCGTGCGATTTTCAGTTTGAGGGCAGGAAGTGAAATCGAGTGAGTTTTATGTTGGGAAAATGTCAGTTTTGTGTAGTTTATGGCTGCCACAATCATTCTAACCCAAAGAAGGAAAATATTTTTTTTCGAGTACCAAAGATTGTCATTCCCAAAGGTGAGAAGTGGAAAAAGCTCACAGAAAATCGCCTTAAGAAGTTGATGTTAAATCTGCGTTTGCTGTTGGGAGGAGAAAAGTCTGCTAATGCTAATGCCTGTGTATGTTCCAAAGCTAACATTTTTGTGGATGTGCTATACTGTATATCATTAGGTTGTGGTTAAATGTTCATTTCCACTGTTGTAATATGGTTTACCTAGACACATCAAGTTGAGATGCATGTTTCTTTACATTAGTTGGGTTAGGGTTTTACTTTTTACTTTATTACAGTTGAGAAGTTGTACTTTATGACATTTACTTCAGTAAACGAGTCGAATCAGTACTTCTACTTTTACCAGAGTATTTTTTCACACCAGTAGCTGTACTTCTACTGCAGTACAGAATGGTAGTACTTTGACCACAGAGAACCACACACCAGTTCATTCAGGTCTTAAACCTGGGCGTCAACATGTGTGTGTTACCTGGGTGACGTTGGCAGCAGATGCTTGATCTGGACTCTTGAGCGCGCTCAGTTCCACGTCCTCCTCATTGCCGTAGCCGGTGAAACGGACTCTGCAGCGGTTGCTGTCCACGGCGATAACGGTGGCCGAGTAAACCTGCCCGTCCTCTGACCAAACCGCCTGACACTTGGCGCCCACGGACCACTGAGACACAAAGACCAGGGAGAGGAGTGAGTCAACGCCGTACGGACCCCATCAGAACACAAACACACTGATTCACTTTTTTCATTAATCTCACCCAACAGTGGTCGGGTGAGATTAATGTAATCACCGTGTGTGTCCACAGAGACATATCATGCTATAACTTACCATGAAATTACATGGGCATATACATATAGCTAATGCGCATCAGATGCAATGATCCATTAGGTCAAAGGTCAAGGTCACAATGAACTAAAAAAAATTCAAAGTCCCATTATCAGTTATAACTCAAGAATGGAGGGTCACAAAACTTTCAGAGTGATACCGTACGATGCGGAATGAAGATTTCTACAATTCTCATAATTGTTGTTATCACCTACGATCAATAGTTTTTGAGATCTCCGGAGGTCAAAGGTTACAATGTAGCAAAATTTACTTCTGTAACTCTGTGTGTGTCAAACATAGACCTATCACGCTATAACTTAATCAGCACTGGATATATTATCATACTACACACACTGACGCATATATATATATATATAGCAAAATGATCAATATTGCAAAAGGTTGCATTTAGCAGAAAGATAAAAATATTGGCTCTAATTCAAGAATGGGTTATCATAAAAACTTTGTCACAAAATAGAGGTGAGTTTAGGCATTCTCTCAATACTTGTTTTAAACTTGTCCTGTTCTTGGTCCTTAAAGATGTCATTCCATGGTTATTTCATTAATATTACTGTGTTCTCCATTGTTATCGAATACACATTGTGTGTTGGTTCTATTTAAAAAAAAAAAACATCTGAATTGTTTTGTTTCCAGCAGTTTTTTCACGGTAAAAAATGTCTTGAGGTCGAAGTAAGTAACAGGCATGAAAATGGCTCAGGGGTCAAAAAGGTGACAGAAGTGCGTGAGCGCAGCTCGGCACGGCGGCGGCGAGGGGGGGGGGTAGTGTGTGTATACTATGAAGAAAAATATTCAGCGCTTTGTCCACCAACACTCTGTTTCAGTCTTCTGTAGGAGGCACTACAAAACACGCAGCTCTCTCAGACACAAACACAATGACCTCATATCTATGTTGTAATGGCCATTTTATTAAAAAATGAATGAATTAAAATGAATAATGTCTGACCAATTAGGTACTGGAATGACACAAGGCTAAGTCCTCATCCTCTCATCACTCATCATTATGCCTGAACCATAATCAACACAACATACCACAAGGTCAACACTGTGTTAGTAAAACATGCTGTTGACAACAACAATATCATTTAAAGATAAAAACCCCAATGTCCAAGTCCAATTAATCATTTCTTTTTCCTTTTTGCCTGGGCCACCAGTGTCTCCAAGGCCCTTTTGCGTTGAGTTGCTGCATGCCTCAGCCTCGCCTGCTTTTCAGTTTCTGCAGCCTCTTTCTTGACCTGCTGAGCACTCCCCAGTTTTTTTTAAACCAAATCTTCTCTGCTGCACCTCTCTGTCCACTGTTTTTGTTTTCACTTTCTGCCTGTAGGTTGCTGCTGCATAGCTTCCTGTCCACCTCCCCAAATTTGACATCTTTCCTCAATTTTTTTGAAAATATCCCCTATATGAAAGGAAAGCTCGTGTCCCTTCACTGTTACTTTTCCCTCCATCTTCAGTCAGGACCATTTCCAGGAGCATTTCATTCCTGCATCTACCTGCTTCACTGATGCAGCATCCTCCTCACCTAACACACTCATTCTGCAATACACAACATCAGAGGTGAAAAGGAGTGTAATAAAATACCAATTATTACGTGTTTTTATTTAGTCACAAAAGGCTTCAATCATGTATACCAATTTAACAAGTTCTAGTACGTTTACAACCTGCTCAGTAGACCCTCACACGACTACTATACACACGTCCCAAAAACCAATTACAGAGGTATTACAAAGAAACATTTGGTTCTTTTTATGTCACTGTTAACTTCACAAGTTTGGTGCTACCTTGGGATAATACTACAGATACCGTCTAATAAATACATGTCAATGAGCTAATACCTAGTTAATGGGAGCTCATTTTTCACCTCAGCTCTGGTAGTGTTCAACTAAATTGCTGTAGCAGTGTAGCACAGAGTCCTGCACGGTTCTGATTTTGACAAACCGCAACCGCCCGTACCCGTCATGTTCAAACCCGTATCCGACCCGTTTTCCGACGAAAAAAAATTACAAATCCGCACCCGAATCGACCCGCTATAAATGAACCCGATATCCGACCCGAACCCGGAAGAAAATGTCATCTTAAATACAAAATGTATTGCCACGAATATACTGAACAGTGACATAGGCAAGGCAGAGCCAAATAAAAATGTTGTTAAACAGGAGCAGACAAATAATAAATTCAAAAACTATTTTTATACGTGAGCTCGCGCGCACACACACGCACACACACGCTTGTAAAACGCATCAAGAAGGAAGCCGACAGGAGACAGCTATTCAAGTCCAAACTAAAGAACAGTTTTTAGCCTATGAACCGCAAATTAGACCCGCGATCATACACGTCCGACCTGAACCGAACCCGTATCCGACACAGCACAACATTTTTCACCCGTTTCGTGAAAATCTGCGGTTCACCCACGGGTCACCCACGGTTACCCGAACCCGTGCAGGACTCTGGTGTAGCAGCCTAGCACAGATATAAATACGAAAAATTAAAACATGAAAAAGACCGAAACCATTATTCACCTGACCTAATTCAATCCGGCAGCAAAATGTAGATGTTGTTCGCTTGTCGCTGACCGCTTTTCCTGATAGTTCTTCTAGCAGAGACGTAAGTTAGCAAGTAACGTTAAGTAGTTAGGGTGACTCTTCAAATGCTCGCGCTCACGCAGAGACCGTAAAGTGCTTCTAGCGGCTTTGAAGAATAGGCCTATGCTCATGATTGGCTTACTGGAAGCGACTGTGCAAATTGTAGGCGGAATCTGGGAAAAGTTCCGCCTTAAGCGCTAGGATTGGAGAGGCAGCCTGTCAGTCAAACTAGCTCCCCTGCCTACGTTCCGCAGATAGGTTTTTGGCAGCAAAACAGTCAGGGGGATTTGTGGATCGCTGTCCAAGTTAAATTTTAAAGTATTTTCATTTTGCATATTAAAGTCAATCATATCATATGATTAAATAAATAAATATATAAATAAATAATTCGACCGACCAGACCCCCCCCCCCCCCCCCAAAAAAAAAAAAAACTCCTCGGATCTACACGATTCACGTGGGTCACCCTTTTTTACTTCAAAACGGCGAATTTCGCCGAAAGGTGAGAGATTTTCATGCCTGAAGTAAGTAAGTAAGTAACTAAAATTTTATTTATATAGCACCCTTCATAGTACAGGAACACAGAGTGCTTTACAAACCAGACAATAAAAACAGCATATACAAATATAAAATAGAAAGAAATAGAGGAGAGAGGCTAACAATTAAACACTAGTTTAAAAAAGTGCGTTTTAAGTTAAGTCTTAAAAATGTCTGTTGTCGGAGCCGTTCTCAGACTTAGGGGGAGTTCATTCCACAGCTTTGGGGCCGTCGCCTCAAATTATCTGTCCCCCTTTGTTTTTAACCGGGTCCGGGGTACTGAGAGGAGAGCCAGGTCAGAGGATCTCAGGGCGCGGCGCGGGTTGTGTTGGTGAATGAGGTCCTGGATGTAACTGGGCGCTTGGCCATGAACAGCTTTGTATGTGAACAACAGTATCTTGTATTGGACTCTGAATTTGATAGGAAGCTAGGAAGCTAGGAAGTTTACCGGTACTTCATTAGCATTAGCAACTACAAGAGTAGACAGAGCCACAGTAGCTGCTGTACAAACTGGAAACAAATGGCAGATCAAACTGGTTCATGTGCTCTCTGTGGAAATAAAGCCTGGTTTTTCTCCTGCATGTTTTCAGAACGAGCAACAGCACAAAACCTAGCTGGATGTTACTTGGGCATACACACACACATAAATACATACACAACGAGACAGGAAGGGGGGAGTGTTCCTTCACGCATTCTGAGCCAATCAGAGATGCCTCTGATTGGCCATACATGTCCATGACGCGTCACGAGGCATCAGCTTGAGTTAATGCTGACTTTATTATAGGTTTTAATTAAACTACATTTTGATACCGGAGTGAAAGGGAGGGGGGCAAAAAACAAACAAGATCCTTCGTGCACTCCTTTTTCAAAATAAAACCAAATAAATCTAAAAATAAGACAACAAAAAACAAATAGTTCCTTCATTATTTGTTTCCAAAATAAAATAAAAAAAACCCATAGTGATGTGTTTTTTTTTCACTTTTCCTTTTTTGTGTTTATAATTTTATCCAATTGACCTCAATTGAGTAAACGGGAAATGAATCTTAACAACCCAAAGAAACATGGCCACCAGACTTTTGATCATTATGGTATGATAAAACACCAAATTTTCTCCATGGTCATATCTTTAGGTCTTAGGGTGACCCCCTTAGTTTCCCCAAATAGGACGTAGCTTTATGGTAAATGGTCTGCATTTTTATAGTTCTTATCCACCTTCATGGTGCTCAAAGCGCTTTATTCACCCATTCACACACACACTCATACACCAGTAGGTTTCTAAGGTCAAAGGTCAGTCCTACTGGGGGCCTAAGTCAGGGTTCAGTGTCTTGCCCAAGGACACTTCGACATGTGGACAGCCAGAGCCGAGACGCGAACCGCCAACCTCTCAGTCATTGGGCGACCCACTCTACCAACTGAACCACAGCCGCCCTTTACATCTCTGTCACTCCGGGTCACGCTCATTTCTGGTTTACTCAACTTGTTTCAGGATAAAATGGAAAACAGACATTATTTGGTGTTTTTCCTTTATTCATTTAAACACAAAAAGGAAAACTGAAAAAAATGTATCGTTATACATCTTTTCATTTTGGTTTTGGAAACATATGATGAAGAAATGAGTTGTCTCTTCGTTATCTTATTTTAAATTTTATTTTGAAAAACGAATCAATGAATGACACACTGATTAATATCAACCATGATAGCAAAAACAACTGGGCAAACATACAATAAAAAATAAGAAGAAGAAAGAAAGAAAGGAATTATTAATAATTTAAACATGAAGAACAAACTAAATCGGACCTATTAGTTAAAACACACACACACACACACACACACTCAGAACAAACAACCCAGACAATACAAACAACAAAACCACACAATAACAGCTGTTCATATTAATCTTCCTGTACTCGGATGAATATATAATATTTGTCATTTTTGTTATTTTACCGAATATTTTGGTCATCTTACTGAAATATTTGACTGGCCCATCTCTTATCATTGCTAAAACACCTTTTCGGTGACTGACCTGCATTCATTAAAATTGAATGGGATCTATTCTGTGTTTGTGTTCCAGTTCCAGACTCTTCATTCTTAGCGTCTCTGGTTTGGGTTCACAGGGTGTTCACATTATGATTCTGGCAACAGAGAAGTGTACTTAAAGTACCCAGATGTGTACTTAACAGAGGTATAGACAGATTTGAATCAGTTATCTGTCTCTGTCAGATGAGATCCGAGTGAATCGGTTCATGGAGCCTGAATCGGTAAAACTGACTGAACGGTTCGATGGCCCCGATTTACAGCCGTGAATCGGTTTCCTGAGATCAAGCCACCGATCTGTAATTCTTTTCTTTACATCTGTGGTCAAGTGCTTAGCAAAGCCATAGCATTTAATTTAAAGAAACGTATAGACGTTAAAAACTTCCGACTGTACGATTATCTGCTGATATTTGGAGGTACAGGCAGAGTTAAAGTTAAAAGAAATGCAGCAGGGTAACGGACACTAAAGTGACAAAATAAAAGCAGATTCATAGATAAAACTGTGGATCTGTGGTTTATCCACACAGCTGAATCGTTTTAACCCCATTCACACCCTAACGCCTGAGCTCTGACCCCTAACCCACTCCAGTGGTGGAAGGACAATCACACCTCCTACTGCTGTAATTAAAAAATACCTCTGTAAACCAGACACCAGCGTAGCATCAGAAAGAGTTTGGATCCAATCAGTGGATATAGTTCTTACACTGTCACTATGGGTCTCTTATGACCAAGGAATTGCTTGTAAGGGATCAATAAAGTATTCATTCATTCAAACATGATCATGTTGCTCAGTTGATTTTTCTCAAAAAGAGTCAAAAACTGTATTTTATGTCTAACATCAGCGTTATGCTCAGTGTATTCTCACATTTGCAGGAATAATTAAACTTTGACATTTTTATCTTTTTGTGTGTTTGTTGAGGGAAAGTATTCGCACTCGTCATCTGAACCCGCTTTATTTTCACTAGGGTCATGGGGGTCGCTGGGGGCCTAATCCAGCTACAATGGGTGAAGGTGGGGTACACCCTGTATGAGTTTCCAGTTCATCTCAGGACTGAACATATATAGACAAACAATCACTGTCACATTCACACCTATGGACAATTTAGATTAACCAGTTAACCTATCAGTGCGTGTGTTTGGAAGGTGGGAGGAAACTGGAGTCAAGGGTTTGGAGCACAGGGGTGATGTGTTCTCTTCTGTTTGATTAAATCTTGTTGCTGCATTTTGAACCAGTTGAAGCTTTTTAAGGAATATTTAAAACAAGCTACAAATAAGGAGTTATAATAATCTAATCTAGATGTAATACATGCATGAATTAATTTTTCTACATAATTTTTAGACAGAATATTCCTACTTTTGGCGAATGTTGCACAAGTGAAAAAAGGATGATCTTTATGTTTGGTTAATGTGTGTTTTGAATGAAAGGTTTGGATCAAATAAAACTCCTAAGTTTTTAAGTGTGGCACTGGATGTGTGCGGGACTTAAACCTCGTAAGCCCCACTGCAGTTTTCTGGCAAATTCCTCCAAAAATACATGCCCAAATTAAAGCAGCTATTGCTCTGCAACTACCAAGACCAAAGTCATGAAACTACATCTGTGTGAAGACAACACCTGAACGTTTGTAAATCAACTGTCAGATATCATATATTTGTTACCAAATAACTCTGCTGTGATCACATACACAGCAAAAAAGAGAAAAAAAATCTGTCTAGATAGATATCATTTTAAACTCAATTTAGAGCCTCAAGCTGTGATTTGACAGTGAAACTTCCAATTATGAATCTGTCCATTTCTGAACATTTATCATATAAAATTTGAGGTTTGTACAACAAATAAAAATTATTTTAGTATAATTTGGTCACTTGGAGAGCAGTCTAGCCAAACATACCCAAATGTATTTTTTTTTTACCATCCAAGTTGATATATGTTACAAAATACGGCCCAATCTGCCGAAAAATTACCGAAAGGTGGAACTGATCTCTGGCTGTCGGGGTCCGGTCGTTGCGGGAAAGTCAATGCACCAGTGGACTTCCGCCAGTACACCCAGTGCGTTCGTTATTTTAAAAAAGGCATAACTTCCGATCGGATGGTCCAATCGCAATGGTTTAAAGTTTGGTAGACTCGTGAATGCCTATAGAACCGAGTAGTCTTACACTGGAACCCTCTTTTCATCCCGGGGTTCAGTGAGACCGCAAGGAGAGTGGATAACGGCTGATGGAAGGTGATGGAATTAGATGCAGACCCAGACTTTTATTCACTGTTTCTACATGCTAATCTATGCTAAACAAACTAAAAACAAGTTTCATCATCTTCTACACATGTGTGAACAATAAATCCAGGTGGAATTTTATATCTACGACCAACCTTTGATAATAAAAAACCGAAGGTAAGAACCAACTCAAAATTAAATCCGTCTTTTCTAAGTATTTTTGTTATAACTCAGTAAATATTCATCAGATTTTGAAACTGATTATGCCATTAGAATCCTTGAAGTGTTGGCTTTCTTTATAGTACACGGTATTGCATGTATTATGAAAAAATATAATAATATAATCTGATACTAAATTACTTTGTAGAGAGTATGCCGTCGTACATAAAAAAATACATTTAGAGGAAGGACCCAACCCCAAAAAATACATTTAGAAGTGTTTCATCATCATTATTACAAAGACAACAGTTGTATTCAGTGTATTCATTTTTGGTTACGTAACAACTGGCAGAGCGAACCGATGATGAAGGTGAGTGTTGAAGGGGTGTCCCAATTCATAGGGATTGCTTTTCAAGCCCTACGCCTTATAGCTCCGTTTGAAGGGGTAGGGGTTTGGGTCAGGTTAAGGGGTGAAATGAGATTCAGCCTACGACATGCCAACAGTGGAGGAAAAAAACACAACCGGCTCCGTTTACATGCTGCTTATCCGACCATAGACTGTCTATAAGTTCGTACTTCTTCAACTCTGTCGTCATTGTACTAAGCCCCGCCCTTCAATCTCACCACACAGATGGAGCGTTGTGATTGGACTGGTAAAATCTTACTGGTGCTGGCTGAGGTTCTATGGTGCATCACTTGACCAATGATTCAGGCAAAAATATGTTTTGGTATGAGAGGTGGGCTAGTTTACTAGGCTAAAGTTGAGACAAAACATTGTTAAATATGCACCTATTTTTCTGAAGAAATGTCTTTTTTCTTTTTCAGGTTATTGACAAGTTTTTTGTTTGGACAATTTATAAAATATGTATTTTCATAATTTGATGGACTTTTTACCCCAAAAAAAACAAAGTATTATGAGTTGTCATTATTTATAGATTATTATTTTTCTATCTCCAATGGGCTGGCCCACTGGAGAAATTATTGGGTTCAATGTGGCTCCTAAAGACAATGAGTTTGAGAGTCCTGCTCTACAGATGATTGCCAGTCCAAGTCAGAATCTGTACCTTTGAGTCACAGACCGACGCGTCGTCTCCTGCCTGGGTTTGCTCGTCTTCTGGAACCTCGCCATTAGTCGCTTCAACAACCTGAAATATTATCAGACATTTATTCAATCATCTGCTGTTGCAAACACACTGGGGCATAAGGTAAGCTAAGCTAAGCTAAGCTAAGGTAAGAAGGGAAGGTAAGCCAAGCTAAAGTGAGATCAGGTAATCTAAGGTAAGGTAAGGAGGTAAGGTAAACTAAGGTAAGGAAAGGTAAGCTACGGTAAGGTAAGAAGGTTAGGTAAGGTAAACTAAGGTAAGGAAAGGCAAGCTAAGGTAAGGTAAGAAGGTTAGGTACAGTAAACTAAGGTAAGGAAAGGTAAGCTAAGGTAAGGTAAGAAGGTTAGGTAAGGTAAACTAAGGTAAGGAAAGGTAAGGTAAGGTAAGGTAAGAAGGTTAGGTAAGGTAAACTAATGTAAAGAAAGGTAAGCTAAGGTAAGGTAAGAAGGTTAGGTAAGGTAAACTAAGGTAAGGAAAGGCAAGCTAAGGTAAGGTAAGAAGGTTAGGTACAGTAAACTAAGGTAAGGAAAGGTAAGCTAAGGTAAGGTAAGAAGGTTAGGTAAGGTAAACTAAGGTAAGGAAAGGTAAGGTAAGGTAAGGTAAGAAGGTTAGGTAAGGTAAACTAATGTAAAGAAAGGTAAGCTAAGGTAAGGTAAGAAGGTTAGGTAAGGTAAACTAAGGTAAGGTAAGGAGGTTAGGTACAGTAAACTAAGGTAAGGAAGGGTAAGCTAAGGTAAGGTAAGAAGGTTAGGTACAGTAAACTAATGTAAGGAAAGGTAAGCTAAGGTAAGGTAAGAAGGTTAGGTAAGGTAAACTAAGGTAAGGAAAGGTAAGCTAAGGTAAGGTAAGAAGGTTAGGTAAGGTAAACTAAGGTAAGGAAAGGTAAGCTAAGGTAAGGTAAGAAGGTTAGGTAAGGTAAACTAATGTAAGGAAAGGTAAGCTAAGGTAAGGTAAGAAGGTTAGGTAAGGTGAACTAAGGTAAGGAAAGGTAAGCTAAGGTAAGGTAAGAAGGTTAGGTAAGGTAAACTAAGGTAAGGAAAGGTAAGCTAAGGTAAGGTAAGAAGGTTAGGTAAGGTAAACTAATGTAAAGAAAGGTAAGCTAAGGTAAGGTAAGAAGGTTAGGTACAGTAAACTAAGGTAAGGAAATGTAAGCTAAGGTAAGGTAAGAAGGTTAGGTAAGGTAAACTAAGGTAAGGAAAGGTAAGCTAAGGGAAGGTAAGAAGGTTAGGTACAGTAAACTAATGTAAGGAAAGGTAAGCTAAGGTAAGGTAAGAAGGTTAGGTAAGGTAAACTAAGGTAAGGAAAGGTAAGCTAAGGTAAGGTAAGGAGGTTAGATAAGGTAAACTAAGGTAAGGAAAGGCAAGCTAAGGTAAGGTAAGAAGGTTAGGTACAGTAAACTAAGGTAAGGAAAGGTAAGGTAAGGTAAGGTAAGAAGGTTAGGTAAGGTAAACTAATGTAAAGAAAGGTAAGCTAAGGTAAGGTAAGAAGGTTAGGTAAGGTAAACTAAGGTAAGGAAAGGTAAGCTAAGGTAAGGTAAGAAGGTTGGGTAAGGTAAACTAATGTAAAGAAAGGTAAGCTAAGGTAAGGTAAGAAGGTTAGGTAAGGTAAACTAAGGTAAGGAAAGGCAAGCTAAGGTAAGGTAAGAAGGTTAGGTACAGTAAACTAAGGTAAGGAAATGTAAGCTAAGGTAAGGTAAGAAGGTTAGGTAAGGTAAACTAAGGTAAGGAAAGGTAAGCTAAGGGAAGGTAAGAAGGTTAGGTACAGTAAACTAATGTAAGGAAAGGTAAGCTAAGGTAAGGTAAGAAGGTTAGGTAAGGTAAACTAAGGTAAGGAAATGTAAGCTAAGGTAAGGTAAGAAGGTTAGGTAAGGTAAACTAAGGTAAGTAAAGGTAAGCTAAGGGAAGGTAAGAAGGTTAGGTACAGTAAACTAATGTAAGGAAAGGTAAGCTAAGGTAAGGTAAGAAGGTTAGGTAAGGTAAACTAAGGTAAGGAAAGGTAAGCTAAGGTAAGGTAAGGAGGTTAGGTAAGGTAAACTAAGGTAAGGAAAGGCAAGCTAAGGTAAGGTAAGAAGGTTAGGTACAGTAAACTAAGGTAAGGAAAGGTAAGCTAAGGTAAGGTAAGAAGGTTAGGTAAGGTAAACTAAGGTAAGGAAAGGTAAGCTAAGGTAAGAAGGTTAGGTACAGTAAACTAAGGTAAGGAAATGTAAGCTAAGGTAAGGTAAGAAGGTTAGGTAAGGTAAACTAAGGTAAGGAAAGGTAAGGTAAGGTAAGAAGGTTAGGTACAGTAAACTAAGGTAAGGAAATGTAAGCTAAGGTAAGGTAAGAAGGTTAGGTAAGGTAAACTAAGGTAAGGAAAGGTAAGCTAAGGTAAGGTAAGAAGGTTAGGTAAGGTAAACCAAGGTAAGGTAAGGAGGTTAGGTACAGTAAACTAAGGTAAGGAAAGGTAAGCTAAGGTAAGGTAAGAAGGTTAGGTAAGGTAAACTAAGGTAAGGAAAGGTAAGCTAAGGTAAGGTAAGAAGGTTAGGTACAGTAAACTAAGGTAAGGAAAGGTAAGGTAAGGTAAGGTAAGAAGGTTAGGTAAGGTAAACTAATGTAAAGAAAGGTAAGCTAAGGGAAGGTAAGAAGGTTAGGTACAGTAAACTAAGGTAAGGAAAGGTAAGGTAAGGTAAGGTAAGAAGGTTAGGTAAGGTAAACTAATGTAAAGAAAGGTAAGCTAAGGGAAGGTAAGAAGGTTAGGTACAGTAAACTAATGTAAGGAAAGGTAAGCTAAGGTAAGGTAAGAAGGTTAGGTAAGGTAAACTAAGGTAAGGAAAGGTAAGCTAAGGTAAGGTAAGAAGGTTAGGTAAGGTAAACTAAGGTAAGGAAAGGTAAGCTAAGGTAAGAAGGTTAGGTACAGTAAACTAAGGTAAGGAAATGTAAGCTAAGGTAAGGTAAGAAGGTTAGGTAAGGTAAACTAAGGTAAGGAAAGGTAAGGTAAGGTAAGAAGGTTAGGTACAGTAAACTAAGGTAAGGAAATGTAAGCTAAGGTAAGGTAAGAAGGTTAGGTAAGGTAAACTAAGGTAAGGAAAGGTAAGCTAAGGTAAGGTAAGAAGGTTAGGTAAGGTAAACTAAGGTAAGGAAAGGTAAGCTAAGGTAAGAAGGTTAGGTACAGTAAACTAAGGTAAGGAAAGGTAAGGTAAGGTAAGAAGGTTAGGTAAGGTAAACTAAGGTAAGGAAAGGTAAGGTAAGGTAAGAAGGTTAGGTACAGTAAACTAAGGTAAGGTAAAGTAAGCTAAAAGGTAAGATAGAAAAAAGGCTGAACATGTACAGGTTGAAACACAATGAGAAAACAGAAATATGCTGTTAATATAAATTTAGATTTAAATGTATAGAAAAGTACAAAATAGATGTGCATGCACCTAAACATGTTAACATGAGACTTAAACTTAAATTATATGTATAGAATTTATGTAACTTTTAGCTTTTGAGGTGTTTTTACAAACGGAATAAAGGTTAAACCAACATAACAGATTGGTTCTTCAGGGGGTCAGAGGTCATCAGCCCCCCCTGGGGGTCCAGGCTAAGGCTTTACTGCATACTCCAAAAAATATATATTGATTTAAAACTGGGTTCTGAAACATGCAGCCCAGGGGCCAAATGCAGCCTGCCAATGGTTCTTTGCCTAGAAATGATGACACTTCAAATTTCTGTCATTGTTTAACTGCAAAAAATATTAAATTATGAAAATATTGACATTTACAAACCATCCTGTAACAATAAAAAGTGAAAAACCTGAACAAATGTGAACAACCTGAAATTAGACGTAATTTGAAGCATTTTCTGCTTCTGTTACTAAGAGTTTAGTGTCTTTGTGGAACTGATCCATAATAAAATACATGGACTAATGATAAACCGAGGCAGAATATTCATAAAATTTACCTTATTTTTCTTTTGAAATTTAACTTTTTTTGCATTTAGATAATTTACAAAAGTTTTTTCATAATTTAATGGTTTTTTGCAGTAAAACAATTACACAAATGTGTAGTTGTCATTATTTATAGGTTATTATCAGTGATTCGTGGGTCGACCACTTTTTTTATCTAACCCGCCCACAACTCGGATCGCAAGAAATATATGTGAAAAGGATAAACCGGACCCGCATTTTTAAAAAGTATTCAATGGTCTTCATGAACACAGTGTTTCCGCTACACTCATTAAGCAGCAGTGTCCCACCATTATTAATTCTTCCCCTCTGCGTCTTCAAATTTCGATACATTTTATGGTTTGTTGCAAATACATCACCACGTTGAAAACAAAAGTAGCTCAAACTACAGACAAATATTTTGAATCATATACTCTTTGCGAGAGCACATCTTGGAATTGACAGATCAGTTGATCAGGCAGTCAGAGTTTTCTCCGTTTGCATATTCGGGCAACGGAGAAAAGGTCCACTTATTACGGTAGTTTGAGATAACCCATCATTTTAAAAAATTAAATAGATATTGGCCAAATATTGACAGCCAGCTAATGTTACGTAACATAACAGCATAACTTAATTGTGCACGGTGCCAACTAAGCTAATTTATAATATAGCATTAAGCTAATATCTATATGAGCTAATGCTGACTCCAGATGAGTTTATGGAAGTATTTGTGAAAAAAGAAAAAAACATCGACAAGGATGAGCGTAGACAGGTATCATTAACCTTTTACATAGTCATAGATTGTGATAACTTATGTTCACATTTGTAATTAAGCGCGAGTGTAAATGATCTAACGTTAGTCAGGGAGGAGTGACGGAAGAAAAGGTGAAAGGTCAAACACAGGCAGGGACCCTAAATGGGTGAAAAAACAGCAGATTTAATTCACAGACAATGGTGAGTGTTATTACTTAACATAATATAACTACATGCCAATATTTCTTAAAATTAATTCAATGTTACTCTGTCCCTATAGGAATGTTCTGGATGCTGCTCAGTGTCAATGCGCCAAGCAGAGTTTGACCAAAGAGCCTGAGAACCTTTCTATGAAAACCCTAGAAAGATCCAGTGCTTTCAGGCTGGGTGCAAACTTTACCACTGAGATTTACATTTGTATTATTATTCCATTTTAGTTTGGATTATTATTGTTTGTTTTCATTATACCATTTAGTTGTTAAAAATCTAACAAATCACTTCTAGAAATAAAATCAGGTCATTTGTTTACACCGCCACGACTCCCTGGCGCACCTGCCCCCGCTGCAGAAAAAAAAATCCTAGAGGAAACACTGGAACATCACATGACCTTACTCACATTCCTGCATTTATTTCTGCATTGAAATTCCATGTCATTGTTTGTAACTTAATATGTTGGGAAAATATTTTGGCCCCGCTTCATCATTCAGTTCAGTTCTCAACGCACAGCATCTAAACCAGGGGTGGACAACCTGTAACACCCAAAGAGACATTTGAACCTGGTTTTCTACCAAAAAGAAAACACTAGGAGCTGCTCCTCATCTTTAAAATTCTCAGCCAATGTGTCCCAAACCTTCCTCTTTTTGTTTGTATGGTTCCAGAGCTTCCACTCTGCCAACTTTATTTTATCTCTTGCTCCCTCCATACCGTAGGATACTGATGACGTTGTACGACACCTTCATGCCAAGGAGGTTATGTTTTCACTGTTGTCTGTCAGTAACATTACTGAAAAAGTTATGGATGGACTTTGTCCGGGTCATAATTTTCTGTCTGTTAAAAAACCAAAAAAAAACTGCCTGCATCTGTCAGTTCACTGCACAAACTCTTTATCATTGTAGTGTAGGTTATACAGAGGAAGCTTTGTGATCTCTCTATAGTATATCTTTAAACATTATGAATTTGAACAACAGCAGTAGAATACAAGACAGAATTTATTAAAATCAAGTTAATCGATGTGTTACGACCATTTCACACCAGTTTAGAACATTTACTCAAAACATAAACTAAACATAAAGGTGACGTGAGGTAATAGAAGCTAGAGACTACTACAGCACGTTGTCACCATGACAACCCAAAAGTACGGTGGATGAGTTGTGTTATCCATCTGACAGACCTACTGAAAATGACATGACAGGTGGGCTACGGCAAAATGAGTTTATGCAGGCTGGTGGACGTCACCAAGGTTTTTTTTACACCATATTTAGCAGCAGATCATCAAATGTTTTCTCTATGTGTGATTGTTTAAAATGAGCTTTAACATAACATCGCTCAACCTCGCAATGCAACTTGTGATTAAAAAGGTAAGTGAGCATGCAGCAGTGTGTGTGTGTGTGTGTGTGTGTGTGTGTGTGTGTCGACAAAGCAACTGTTTTCCTTTCTCGGTGACTGACTTCAACCGGTTAATGAGGCTCAGTGATCGACCAAGATTTTTTAGAAATTTCCCCATCCCTACTGTGAACTCACCTGTTGTACATCCAGGGGTTTTTCAAAGGCGTCCATCAGGGACAGAGCGTCCAGTTCATCTCCCACCACCACATCACACCCCTCCTGTGGACAAAACCATACACATCAGACAGTAAAAGTTGTCAGGCTAAGGAAAGCTAAAATAAAACTTATCGATCACATCAACAGGGAAAATGCAGCAAAAATAAAATGCAAAGAAAGTGTTTCCAACTCAGTACAAAATGTAATTATAGACTAAAGATTGACCGATACAGCTTTTTAATGGTCGATGCTTTTCGATATCAACAAAAAAAATTTTTTATATATATATATATATATATATATATATATATATATATATATATATATATATATATATATATATGTGTGTGTGTATGTATATGTATATATTCCCCTCCTTTTTTAATGAATGCGTTTGTTTCATTTCTGTTTTTTTGTTTGTTTTTTTTCATTTTAGATGTGTAAAAGTATTTTTGGCTGCCAGTCTTTTCTTTTGGGTGTTAAAGGTTTCCCAGCCTGTTCTAGATGATTTCACCTTTTATTAAATCCATTTGAGAAGTTCACGTGTTAGTAGCTGGTCATTGAGGACTGACAGTTTGGACCAGAGGTGGAAAATAAGTACATTAGTTAGTGTACTTAAGTACATTTTTGTATTTTCTTAAGATTAGATTATGTGATATCAAGAGGAATGGTTTATTTTATACTACATAGAAATCCTGGGTGTTGTGAACCTGTTTTTGTTTTTAGATCAACAAAAATAATAACCCAAAATGATTGACTTCATACTGTCATGCATACCACTTTTTTTTTGTCCTGGACTCGGTCTTGTCTTGGACTTGAACCACTTCAGACTTGGTCTCGACCGGTCCTGGTCTTGATTACAGCCCTGCCATGACCCAATAAAACACATCATCTACATACTAACTTACTTTGAAAGGATTTATTTTTTGATATTTTTGACATTTTTCTGTTTTTCCCTGCTTAAATAAGTATTATTTTATCCATAGCAAAAATAAATAAATAAATAAATGCAGTTTTACATTTTACTTTATTTTAATTGAGAAGTTGTACTTTTTTTTTTACTTTTACTTCAGTAAAGGATTTAAATCAGTACTTCTATTTTTAACAGAGTATTTTTCACACCAGATACCGAATGGGAGTACTTTGACCACCTCGGCTTCTATTTTAACTTGAACTGAAATGTTGACCACAGCTAAAAGGTGGAAAAGGAGCCAATGAACAACAGTTTAACTCTGAGCTCACACTGAACCAACCTGTTGGATGTCCGCAGTTTTTCCAAACCCATCCACCAGGGACACAGATTCCACTTCATCTCCCGCTGAGTCGGACCCCTCCTGCCACCAGAGGTGATTAAAGTACTCACATTACATAGTAGTGTGACTCTCAATTCTCAATTGCAATAAAGTAAAAAGTAAAACTGCTTTTATTTCCTATGGGTGAAATAATACTCATTTAAGCAGGAAAAACAAGATCTAAAATATCCAAAATATAAAGCCTTTAAAAGTGAGTTATTGTGTAGATGATGTGTTTTATTGGGTCAAAAGTCATAAATAGAAGATTTTAAAAAGTGCATAATTATGAGATTTTTAAAAAAGTCATAATTTCTGATTTTTCATATGGTCACATTTGTCTAGTTTGAAAAAGTAATGAGTCTATTCTGAGAATGTACAGAGTATAAATTACAGATATTTCTATAATTGACAAGATAATTTAATTCATATTAGACACTGAACCCTGACTTAGGGTCCCAGTAGGACTGACCGAACCTTAGAAACCTACTGGTGTATGAGAGTGTGAGTGTGTGTGTGTGTGTCAGTGTGTGTGTGTGTGTGAGAGTGACTGTGAGTGTGTGTGTGAGTGTGTGTGTGTGTGAGAGTGACTGTGAGTGTGTGTGTGAGTGTGTGTGTGAGTGTGTGTGTGTGAGCGTGAGTGTGAGTGTGTGAGTGACTGTGAGTGTGTGTGTGTGTGTGACTGTGTGTGTGACTGTGAGTGTGTGTGTGTGACTGTGTGTGTGTGTGTGTGACTGTGAGTGTGTGTGTGTGACTGTGTGTGTGTGTGTGTGTGACTGTGTGTGTGTGTGTGTGTGACTGTGAGTGTGTGTGTGAGTGTGACTGTGAGAGAGTGTGTGTGAGTGTGTGACTGTGAGTGTGTGACCGTGTGTGTGTGACTGTGTGTGTGTGACTGTGTGTGTGTGTGTGTGTGTGTGTGTGTGTGTGTGTGTGTGTGTGTGTGTAACTAATGTAAAGAGCTTTGAGCACCATGAAGGTGGAAAAGAACTATAGAAGTGCAGAACATTTACCATTTATAAATGTAGAGTACAAGTTACAGATATTTATACAAAAATGTAGGGAGTGAAAGTCGAAAGTTGTCAGAATAATAAATACTCAAATAAAATACGGATATTTAAAATCTGTACTGAGTTACTTCTACCTCTGCCTGCCGCGGACAAAAGCGTTAGCATCGTTAAAGGCTAACGGTTAGCATTAGCATATTAGGCTAGCTGTTGCAATTAGCCTTTAACAGGCGGCTAAAGATAAACATAGCTGCGTGTCTAGGGGTTAATTCGCTATTAATTAATTGAATCATTCAAAGTAATGGAGTACGAACGTACCGCAGTCACTACTCTGGCTGGATTACCGTCTTCTGTTAGTTTCTCCATGATATAACCAAACTCAACCCTTCACATTACAGAAACACTTTGCCGTCATTATTATGTACAACGCATGCGCAAAGGTCAGAGGTCAACCGTGCCGAAAAGATAGCGAGGTCCGGTGTCAAAATGTGCAAAAGTGGTTACAGTACTCCCATTCAGTACTGCAGTGCAAAGTACAACTTCTGAATTAGTTTTTTTTTTTTTTTTAAAAAAAAAGGAAATTGCATTTTTTGCTATGTATGAAATAATACTTATTTAAGCAGGAAAAACAGCAAAGTTTAAAAAATTTCCAAAAATAAATCCTTTAAAAGTGAGTTAGTGTGTAGATGATGTGTTTTATTGGGTCACGGTACTGAGTTTAGTGGGTATGGACAGGACATTTAAGAAAGAAAAGGGGGGGGGGCTCAAAATTTAGATGACACGATATCATTATGACATAAAGATTTAACACATGAATAATTATGAGATAAAAAGTCAAAATTGTGAGATACAATCATACACATGATATTTTTTAAAAAAAAGCATAATTATGAGGGAAAATTATTTAAATCATGACATAAAAGTCATAATTATGATATCGAAAGTCATAATTTCTCTGCACTGATTTTCCCTCTGAAGACACTGATTTTTCACATTGTTTAGTTTGAAAAAATAACGAGACTATTCTGAGAATGTAAGGAGTATAACGTACAGATATTTATATAATTGTAAGGAGTATAAAGTACAGACATTTATACAAAAATGTAGGGAGTAAAAGTAAAAAGTTTCTACAAAAATAAATACTGCAGTACAGTAGATACCAAAAAAAGTTACTTTAGTACAGTAAAGGAAGTGTTTCTACTTAGTTACTTCCACCTCTGATAATAAAAGAGGAATAAATTGTATAATCAATGCATTTGTAGAAGAAGACAATAGAAAATGTCTTAAGGTAAAATAACTGTATATATGTTCTGATCAGTGTCTGTTTTAACTTCACATTAATTTGATGTTTTCTATATCTGAATCAACTTACATTAAATATTAACATAATAAACTAAAATGACTGATTGATGATCTGATTACATTTTACACCTCAAAAACTGGTCAAACTGGTCATTTTAATAAAAATAAATGTGCATTAATCTTTCTGACCAGCAGGTGACGCAACAAGACTAAAAAAAGAAAACCGAATCAGAAACTCCAGCTGCTTTTCTTTGAAAACATCACCCTGTTCAGACAATATTCATTCAAAAAAAGTTATTTTATTTCATATTTCATGAAACTCATTGACTGTTATGGTAAAACATGTTATATGGAGCATGTGTCCGTTTATAATGACTGAATTCCAGCCAATTAAACATGAAATTACCTTAATTATTAAAAGATAAGATATTTTAGCCTTAAATCTTTCATACATTGTATTATTGAAGCTTTAATCGAAAATATAATATCTGTAACAATTACTCTAAAGTTTATACCAAAATTATGACAAAAATGTTTCACCCCCCCCCTTACATTACAACATCATTGATATGTGTAACATCCACTATAATTATATTTGAGGTGATATTTCTGTAAATAAATAATATTGTCTTTACGAAGCAGCTTTTGGATACTAATATAATAAATATATTGATCATTAAACTTGTGTTTAAGGAAAGAATTTACTGTTATATATTGACATGATATGTATATTTGGGAGTAATAATCCCATTCAGATTTATAATAAATCATGCATAAAAGAGTTAAACAATCTGATCAGAAAAGAAACTAAACATCAAATATTATTCAGTTTAGTTCTTCTTAATATGCTTTATTTTTTTTATTTTATTGTATTAATTTTTTTTTATCTTAAAGGTAATTATTCAGATTTTAACCACTCAGCTGAATATAACAATAACGTTTCTGTTGTATAATATAATATGAAGTTCTAATTTGAAAACAATCAGAGGTGGAAGTAATTAAGTACAAGTACTTCATTTACTGTACTTAAGTACAGTTTTCAAGTATATGTACTTTACTGGAGTATTTCTTTTTCTGGAAACTTTTGACTTTTACTCCCTACATTTTTAGATCTGTAGATGGTAAATGTTCTTCACTTCTTTGGTTCTGTTCCACCTTCATGGTTCAAAGCTCTTCACATTAGCCTCACATTCACCCATTCACACACACTCATACACCTAGCCTAGGATCTAGTCTGTCCCCAGTGGCCGCAAATGGTATTTTCTACGGGGAGACAGACTAGACAGCCTCGGATCTGAAAATCCAAAATGGGTCGGACCAATCAAATCGCGAGGGGTGGGATTGGAGCCCGCCCTGCCTCATGACGACACAAATACGACACGTAATGTTGTAGTCGCAGAGACGTAGCAGCTAGCACACCAAAGAGAAGAAGAAGGCGTAGCTGCTAGCTAGCACACATTGCCGTAACACCAGTTGCTAGCTGCTAGACAACATGGCTCATCACCAGGAACAACCATTGGAGCTGGCTTTGGCAGCAACGCTAGGTGATTTAAAATTACAGTTTTCCCTGCGAGAGGAGCAGAAAACGGCACTTAAGCTGTTTTTGGAAAAAAAGGACGTTGTCGGAGTTTTGCCCACCGGGTATGGCAAAAGTTTGATTTATCAGCTGGCTCCGCTAGTGGGACGACGCATGGGTCTGCACAACCCGCTGGTGATCGTTGTGTCACCCCTTTTAGCCCTAATGGATGACCAGTTGCAAGAGGCCGAAAAACTGGGAATACGAGCAGCACAACACGGCAAAGGTGACCCGGAGGAGATCCGAAGCGGCCCGTGCCAAATAGTGTACGGGAGTCCGGAATCATGTTCATCGCTCTGATTGGTTGGCTCTGACTGGCTACCCATCCAATAGCGTGGCGTTGTGTAAAGAGAAAACTTGACAGACAGCGGTTATCCCGGCCACTGGGGACAGTCTAGATCCTAGGCTATCATACACCAGTAGGTTTCTAAGGTTCTGTCAGTCCTACTGGGAGACTAACAAAGGGTTCGGTGTCTTTGCCCAAAGACACTTGGACACGTGGACAGTCAGAGGTGGGACACGAACCGCTGACCCTTCAGTCGACCTGTTCTACCAACTGAACCACAGCCGCTCCAAAATAAAATGACTGTGTTTTGTGATTGTAATTTTTGGTGGTTATTTGGAGTGTTCTGGAATCAGATTTCAGGTTTGTATTGAGTTATGTTTTGTTTTGTTTTTTATTCTATTGTCTGAAGTTGTAAAGTAAAAGTGCAATTTGAAATAAGAGAAAATGATATAAAAAGAGGGAAGAGGGGAAAAAAGGAAAAAGTTTGATAGAGGTTACGCTTCCTGTAATAAAAAAAAGTTACCATTTAAAAAAGAAGAAAATGGGGGAAAGGGAAAAGAGGAAATGCAGAGTGGGGAAGTAGCTCAGTGGAGGTGTTTGTTTAGATTTAGATATCTGTACCTAAAACATGCCTTGGGTGTTTATTTTTCTGACAACTTTGCTTATACTCTCTATATATGTACTTTATACTCTTTATATTTATATAAATATATGTACTTTATACTCTTTATATTTATATAAATATATGTACTTTATACTCTTTACATTTATATAAATATATGTACTTTATACTCTTTATATTTATATAAATATTTGTACTTTATACTCTTTACATTTATATAAATATATGTACTTTATACTCTTTACATTTATATAAATATATGTACTTTATACTCTTTACATTTATATTCAATTCAATTCAATTTTATTTATAAAGCCCTAAATCACAACAAAGTCATCTCACAGGGCTTTACAAAAACATAATCAACTACAGAAATACATGAAAAGTCCCAGGCATCCCCTGTCCTTAGACCCTCCCCCTGTCCTTAGACCCTCCCCCTGTCCTTAGACCCTCCCCCTGTCCTTAGACCCTCCTTCTCGGCAAGAAAAAACTTCCAAACCCAGTGGGAAAAAGAAGAAATGTTGAGGAGAACCACATTGAAGGACAGATCCACTCCCATGGACGGACAGACTATAGATGAACGTCCATTTACAAATGAAGGAGGGGGGGCTGGTCCAGACAGGCAGGGGCGGTGGTCCGGGGTCACAGGTCGGCACAGACGAGATACTGCAGATCCTGTCGTCCATGGCTCCCGTGCAGACACTGTCAGGAGAGCCACCACTCCCCCCAGGGGGGGGAGGGGGGAAAGGGGACACCAGGTGACTAGTCATGAACAGACTTGGTATGAAAGATAGGTTATAAAAATGACAGAAACAGGTGTGAGAGAGAGAAAGAGAAGAAAGAACTCAGTGTCTACATATATATACATACATATACATACATATATACTACATATATATATATATATAAATATATGTACTTTATACTCTTTACATTCTCAGAATAGACTCATTACTTTTTCAAACCAGACAAATCTGACAGTATAAAAAATAAGTCAGAAGTCAGAAAATGTGATTTACTATAATATAATTTTTATATTTTATCTCTTAATGCAGTTTTTTTAAATCTCCTTTTTATGACTTTTGAATTTTTCTTAAATGTTCTGTCCATACCCACTAAACTGAGTATCATGACCCATTAAAACACACCATCTACACACTAACTCATGTTTAAAGGGTTTTTTTGGGGTTTTTTTTATTTCCTGTTTAAATAAGTATTATTTCATCCATAGCAAAAAAGTGAAGTTTTACTT
The DNA here is from genome assembly GCA_020466265.1 of Siphamia tubifer. Lineage (NCBI taxonomy): Eukaryota > Metazoa > Chordata > Actinopteri > Kurtiformes > Apogonidae > Siphamia > Siphamia tubifer. The sequence continues at coordinate 55,661,981 of CM035786.1, forward strand.
TTTACTTTAGTACAATTCAGGAGTTGTACTTTTTAAAAAACGTTTACTTCATTAAAGCAGCTGAATCAGTATTTCTACTTTTACCAGAGTATTTTTTCACACCAGTTACTGTATTTCTATTGCAGTACAAAATGGGAGTACTTACCACTTCTGCAAATTACTTTTATTTTTATTTTGACACCAGACCTCACTATTTTTTCAAGTATTTTTTCACACCAGTAGGTACTTGTACTGCAGTACAGAATGTCAGTACTTTGACTACCTCTGCAAGTAAGTCATGAACATTAGACTTAAAAGAGCATGAAATTACTGAAAATATACAAAAACAATTAAATAAATGCTTGTAAAGTGTGAAAAAGTATGCAGTTGGATGTAAATCTGGGTATTTCGACTCAGTAGAAATGAACCAAAAATGACTTTTATAGAATCCCCAAACACCAGATCCAAAACCCCCTGAAAGTCCCAGATCCACTGTCGTGTCCACATACATGCGTGTGCAAAGAACTGTTTGTTCTTGATGAATGATGGAACACTGAGCACTTTTCCTCTGCGTAACAGCTTCAGTCTGTGTTCTGTCATTATTAATGCCAAATGAAATCACTCTGCCAGCAAAACAAATCACCCACAGGTAGAAATAACGTCAACTTCAACCTTTAACTCTTATAATTACCACTTACCATGAAAAAGGGCTTCTATACAACAAAATAGATATGAGAAAAAACACATACATACATACATACATAGATACATATATAAGTACATAAATACATACATACATACGTACATACATAGGTACATACATATGTACGTACATACATACATCCATACGTACTTACGTACGTAAGAACATACATACATACATATGTACATACGTACGTACGTACATACGTACATACATACGTACATATGTACATACGTACGTACGTACATACGTACATACATACGTACATACATAAGTACGTACATACATACATACATACATACATACATACGTACATACATACCTACGTACGTACATACATACATACATACATACATACATACATACGTACATACATACCTACGTACGTACATACATACGTACATACATACATATATACTTACATAAATACATGAATACATACATACATACATACATACATACATACATACATACGTACGTACGTATATACATACATAAATACATATGTACGTACATACATACGTACATACATACATACATACATACATACATATATACGTACATAAATACATACATACGTACGTACATAGGTCATACATATGTACGCACGTACATATGTACATACGTACATATGTACATACATACGTACATACGGACGTACATACATACATACGTACATACGTATGTACGTACGTACGTACGTAAGTACGTACGTACATACGTACATACATACATACATACATACATACATGCATACATACGTATGTACGTACATACGTACG